>OMLP01046309.1:26057-72160 GCA_900302685.1 Spondyliosoma cantharus
ATGTATATATGCAGTATAGGTGTGTGTGCGCGCGTGTGTATGTGTGTGTGTATGTGGATGAGAGGCATTTAGTATGGTATTACATACAGATGTAATATGGCATAGATAGATAATCCAATAAACATAAATAAGTAAATAAATAAAAATAAATAATAATAAAAAAATAAATTAAATAAATAAATAAAAATAAAACAGTATTAATATGAAAAGAAAGAAAGAGAGAAAAAATAATAATAATAAAATAGAAAAAAGTTAGTTATGTGCAATCATGCGCAGCTTAGTGCCTCTTCCCAGCTCAGTATACTACTATGATCAAATAAGCACTTACGTAATGGGTTCTGGCCCTGACTAGCGTAGTACTCATACATGCCGCTCTTGACCACAGTATCATAATGAGGCGTAAACTTAATGCGCTCCTTCGTTGACACTGACAGAGCTTGGTCCTCATTTTGCAACAAGTGCAGAGTGCTTTCATCCTGAAGGTCCTCTACAGTAAATAAAAAAAAAGGAAAAACATGTATTTTATCCATCTTGTGTAACCTGATGTAAATGTAAATTTGACAGTCAAGTATCAACATGGACAATATCACCGAAAATTACGAACAATGTCTGAAAAAAGGGTTACAGGTCATTTACAGGACAAATTAACCAAAGTTTAACATGTATTTGTGCAGTCTTTTAACTTCAGGTTTATGGCAGCATAGTTGTTAGTTTTGCACCAACAAGGATGGATTTACTCACCAAATTTGTCAAAATCCAGCACTGTTCTGTCCGTTGTGACCAACACAAATGGTTGCCGTTGATTGACTGCAAATTTCTGTAACAAAAATGGTTGAATGTGAGTGTCAATTATCATCAGAAAACTTTAATTTGCCAGCCCTCCTGAGATCCTCCAAAGTAAGGATTTGCATCTTTTTTTTCTGACAAGTTATGGACAAAACAACTAATCTGTTCATTGGGTGGCTGTAGCTCAGGAAGTACAGCGGGTTGTCCAGTCTCGGAAGGTCACTAGTCCTTCGGCTGCATGTCAAAGTATCCTTGAACAAGATACTGAACTTGAAGTGGAAATTCTCATTTGTGAGGTAGAGAGTTGCTAATTCTCCGAAGAATTTTAGACTCAGCGTGATGATCAGATATCTTTAATACATGCTTCATGGGGGGAAAGTCCAGAATGTTCTCTGCAGTCCTCCAAATGTTACTGACTTATTACAAAACAGAGAGGTGGTTACCTGCATTTACAACAGTCATCAATCATCTCTTCCCAAAACAATGACCCCCTGAGGTTTGGGTTGATCATGCCTTTCCCAGGCAAGTGACCTTGGATGTTTTACTAGGACAGCACATGTCATCTTATCTCACTTTCCTGTAACGCCCCATGTAGAGAGAATTTCCATGTGTCTTTCTGACACCTCAACCAGAAAGGAATTCCCCCCCCTCAACCTCTCACATCCTGATCCTGTTCTTTACAGCACATTGACCACTGAATTGCTGATGAACAGCTGGGCATCAGTGTGAATGTGACAAATGTGTTGACATGTTAATTTACCATTGATAAATTCATTGCTGAATGAAATCACAGACACAACCTGGGCTACTTTTGTAAGTTGCTTACAGATATTGTGAAAGAGGAAACAGAGCCAAGCAGCGATTAAAAGCAGGAAGAGAAAGTAATAAGCAAATGATGAGTTTATGCAAATTAATGTAACAAGTCTTTCTTTAAATTCAAGCCAAAAGTGTCTTCGTCCGGGCACTGAGATGGCTTCCAGATAGAGGGAAAACCCCTGTATCCGCAAGCAACGCACTGAGGCTGTTTTGTCCACCCTGAAGACAAAACATCCAGGCACAAGCAGCAAAAGTCATCAGTTCAGTGCAGCAATGAATGTGCAGGAGAGCGAGCAGCCAGAGTGAAAGAAGCAGTCTATGGCAAACTGGAATGACCAGCCCAGCAGCTGATTAAACGCAGTCCTGGGATCGCTCACCAGCAGTATTGCCAGATCGTGCAAGAGAAACAAGCAACCAGGTCTGTGGAAACCAGCCCAGAAGAAGCAACCCGCTCTCACATAAGTCACTGACCAACTTATGTGGCGGACCCTGCCACCTTTCTAGCTTCAAACAGTGTTTCAGACCCTATTTTCCTCCTCTTACATATCCCCTGAGTTCGTATTATAACCTCATTACTATTGTAAATATCAAAATTCCGAGTTTGAATTTCCTCTCCAAAACTACATAATGCCCCTTTAAGAGGCCTTTCTGATAAGAGGTGCGACATCTCCAAGAACCTTGAGCAAGTCCAACTGCCTTCATTTTGCACTTAGCCGGGTCTGCTTTCAAGAAAAGTCACATATCAAAAGGCACTGGTCAGCTTTTCCCCATGACACCACACAACCTCAAAACAAGACAGGAATTGAACTGCTTCTCAACAAGATTTTACTATTTTAAAGTGTTTCCTTACATACACCCTTCTGTTACTGCCATAAATCTCAAACATTGGATTCATCAAGTCAAAAGGACTTTTTTTCCTGAAATTCTGGCATTTCTTAGCCTACCAAGCGAGCGCCTTGTTTCCTCTCCTGAGACGTGGTTTAGCAACTGTTACACATCCATTACATCACGTTGTTTTCACAGGTCGGCTGCTTGATTTAAATCTGAATTTAGTGACATGTGACACAACGAGAGCTAGTCCCTCTATCTTGCTGGTTTCATTTCCTTGATTCCATAAAAGAAGCATAACACACCTACACCTAGTTACCAGTTATGTAGTTAGTCATAGCAAATAAAAACTAGAACAGAACATCCCAGAGGTGAACCTACCTTCATGAGGGTTATAATGTTCATCTTATCAGCTCTTTCAAGTTGTTTTTTATAGACAGTATTATAAATGAATGAAACAATCTGATCATCACTGCAACTTGTGTCAGAGAAAGAATCATTGCAGGGTCAGGCAACAGTCCAACAGCTACTAAAAAAAACCACTTTTGTACTGAGGGGTAACCTAAAAAACTGGCGTGTATGTCATTAATATACATGCACGCTTCTGAGAGCACTGAAACAAATATGTGCAGGTCCAATATGTCAGTTACGAGTTACTTTGCAGATTACATGCTGCATCAGGACCAGAGTAACTTGTAAACTAAAGTTACCAAATAAATATAGTGTAGCAAAGAACCCTGTTGGAGCAAACCTAAGGTCTGACATATTTAAAGTTACTTTGCAGATTACATGTTGCATCAGGGCCAAAGAAGGACATTAGTTTATTCTAGTTAAGTGGAAATAGGATAAATATCACATAACAGTCAACCCCTGGCATACAGTACACTGCAGTACATGTAAATAAATGCGTGCTTTACTTTTACTTTACATGTTGATACGCAAGTACGGTATTTTACTTAAAAACACTTCACACGGCACCTCACACTCAAGTGACCCGAGCTAATTAACAGTACCTGTTGCAGAGCCTCAACAAAGTCGTTGAAGTCGAAGTCACTTATATCCAGCCATTTGTACACAGCCTCCTTATTCTCGAAGCGGCAGTCATACACACAGACCCGCTTCTTGACATTCTGAGAATCAGACAAACGCCGAGCGCCCGACCGAGACATCTTCCAAACACACAACTACCGTTCCCAAACTTAACTACTGTCTCCGCTGAGAGCTCTGTCCCGGGGTGTGTCTGCCATCCTGCCCACTGGCTTGCGTCGCTGTTGCGTGCAGTGCGCGTTCACCGGGGGCGCACGAGCAACGTTTCTACGGAACGTCGTTAGGGACCAAAGTCCAACGTCACCTGCTTCCGCGAAAAAGATAACAAACAACACGCCGCTGAGATTAGCTTTCGGTATCGTTTTCAGTGAAATCCCCGGTCTTGGATTCGTTCTTGTAATTGGGCGGAACATGGGACAGACCGCACCCAGCCGTGGATTTAACGTTTGCTTGTTTAATCGCAGCTAAAACACCATTTTCGTAATGTCCGTACTGGTCCAGAGCAGCCATGGCTGGGTTTTGGATGCACGCTCGCTCATTGATCAGGGCTATTCGCGTTGCATCCGATGTAAGGATAGTCAAAAGTCACGTGTCAAGTGTTGTTTCAAAAGGCAGTACTTTTATATTGTAAAAAGCCACAACAGTGTGAATAAGAGTGCTGCAGCGGATGGAGAAAACACGGATCAGTTGCAGAAAACAGAAAAACCACCAAAGGTAATAAAAGCTGCTCCTCATGATGCAGCCAGGGGCTCACAGGTGACTTTAGAGGGACACCTGCTGGTCCCAGAGCTGTACTAAGGCATCTGAAAATCATTGCTGTCTGTGTAATGTCATATATAGTATACTTCTTTAATGCAAATGAGCTATTGTATGATTTTCTAAGCTAATAATCAGTTCGTATTTTAGATTGTCTAGTTTTCAGATTGCAGAGCATCTCAGTAGCTTGTAGATTATATGTTCCTCACTAATTTTAAAGACACACATTTCAAAGCACCAGAAAAAGAGACATTGATGCATTTTATATTTTATAAAATGTTATTAAGACACAAAAGACAGCGAAAAGGGCTGTAAACTATCATGTTTTTCATTATTGTTTAATTCAACTATTGATGAATTATTATCATGAAAATAGTGAAAACTTCTACTTATAAGTTTCCAAAGCCCATTCATGTGTCTCAGGTCATTTAGTCCAAGTCTCAAGCAACTTCCAAGTCATTTATTCTTGGGCAAGTCAAGTTAAGGGAAGTCTAGTCCCAAGTTAAGTCTGGCAGACTTCTATGATTCAACTGAAAACATGAAGTGAACACAGACAGGTCATTTGAGTCATCATGTCTGATGACTTACAGTTTAAAACCAAACAATAATTTGTTTACTACCATATCTGATGAAGAAAAGCAGAAACAGCTGCTGGAATTGTAAGCAGGACACCGTGGTGGAAGGCAAAACACATTTTGTTTGTGTGTGATCACTGAATCTGTTGCTCATTTCTTTCACTCAATATCAATCTGACTTTCAGAAAAGGAAACGAAGACACAGTGAACTCAACCAGGGCGAGGTTGATTCACAGGCCTTCCATGTGAAGGTAGGCTGAATCTTATTCTCTGCTGTTAAGTTTTAGCTGCATGTGTCATATCGTGTTGAAAGAGATTTGTGTTACAGGACTGAAAATAATGTTTCACAGAGATATCAGCTCAATCTCCAAATCTCCAGCTAAACAGTAGTTGAGTTGTATTCTGGGTAATGTGGGCACCAGGGTTGGACAAGGAGGAGGCGTGCATGAAATATAGAATACTCTGATTCTGATACACCTATTTTGATACTAGAATGCAATGACGAGTAGTACAGCATTTCAGTAAGTATAATCACCAAAGCATACTTAGGTAAGAGCATGGGTGCAGATCCCGGGGGGGATGGTGGGGACATGTCCCCCCCCCAATTTCTGAAAAACATGAATTGTCCCCTCCAATAAAAAATACCCTATTATTCAAAATTGAACAAATGTATTTTCAGACTTCATATTCTTCACATTTTAGATTCACATCTAAAAAGAAATGATTGAAATGGAGGAACAAATAATGTTTGACAAATATATTTCTGACTCCACATTCCATCTCTGGTCTCCTCCACTACAATGCAAATGAATGGGTAGTTTCTTACATAGACGCTGATGATATTAGGGCTACATATTTTGATATTCATCCATATCAATTAATCATGCATAACGTAGTCCCATACACTGGGAGAAAAGGAAGATGGTGAGAAGGCGTAAGCAGTGATACGCGCTGTTGGCTGTTTAGGACAAATAAACAAGAAAGGTAAGCACAATAAATGATTCCCTGTGCAGTACTTTTTGAATGATATGGCGAGCCTCTATGGTGGCATGGTATGAGTTGCATACGGGCAACAAAAAAGAAAAAAATCACTTTTGTGTCCCCCCCCAATCCTGACATTGGATCTGCACCCCTGGGTAAGAGTAGTGACTGAAGTAGAATTATTTAATCAATAGTTAATCATTGCATCTCAGACGTGGACTCTGTCCTCACTGTCAGATCTTCTTGAAACATGTTTTCTGAGAAAAGTCAGAGTGACCTGTCTGCTGCTAACGGACTGGATACAGCAGACAAGAGGCAGGCTGCAGGGAGATCAGTGTGCAGAGTTTGATCCTGTGAAATCAGCTTTGTTACAGCACCAACACTTGCCTGCTGAGATACTTTCATCTGAATGTAGCCACTAATTAAGCATTGCCATCCACAGATGTTGTCTTGTTTGAATAAGGACTCAAATATGAATGTGTATTTGACATACAGATAACAGGTGATATGTCCAGAATTAACAACGGAGAAGTGTACTGGGGGAAAAGGGAAGGTGTCTTGTGTCATAAGACTTTGGCCAGTTGGTTTGCCATAGCATTTGGTGGTTACCTCCTCTGGAGCTTTGTGGCCTAGGTATGTTGAGACATGCGCATAAGAGATTAGAGTCGACAGTGGCCCTAATCCTCCTCTAGAATTGTACCTCCTCCTTTAAAGAGATCTGAAAATGACAATATCAGTAATACCTATAATAAGGTATGTGTTGGTTGGTTGGTAGAGAAAACTGAATCTGCAAAATAACCTGTAAATAAGCTGTCAAATTGATTGCAGGGTCAAAAGTACAGCATTTGCCTCTTAACTGCAGTGGAAGTATAAAGGAGAAGAAAGTACTCGAGTAAATGTACTTAGTTACTTTTCACCACTGATTATACATTTTATTTTTTTGATAATTCCAGTCTCCTGTATCCTCATACTTTGTATTTAGCACATCAATCACTCTATATCATCTCTGTATTGTTTACTGATGCAGATCAGGTCTGTGATCCAGGAGGGAACCAAGTCCTTGGTGGATTCTGCCCGATCTCTAGGACACCTGAGCGGAGTGAACGATGCGCCGACAGGGCCTCTTCCTTCCCAGGAGTGCAGCCTTGCCGCTCTGTGTGAAATGGCTAAAGAGCTCCCTCTTGTGGACGACGAGGAGAAGGAGGAGTGCGCTCAGCTACTTGTTGCTGAAGATGGCTGTACATCGCACGTTGACTTGTTCTCTCGGGTTACAGAGAACAGGACGGACTGGGCTATGGTGGTTACACTGATGGGGGATGAGTATGTTATACCACCAGACGCGGGCTTCCTGCTCTCTGATTTCACAAGAATACAACCTCTAGTTCACTGTGAGTACAAAGTTTGAACCCAAAAGTAATTAGATCTAACTGAAGAAAAGGAGTAAATATTGTATTCAGGTCATGCCTTGCAGTAATTGTAGCCACTGCATTATTGTGGTAACTTTGCGTTGGTCATTGTGGCATAATTACGATCACCCCTCCCTTCATTTATCGCTGTCATAAATGCTTCTGGTATGAGTCAGTGTGTTTCTCAAGTGAGGGGGCCTGGTTGCCGTCTGACAGCTTGACACTGTTTTGCTAAAGCTGCCTGTTTCTCACACAGACGGAAGGAGGTTCGACTTAATAGTTATGGATCCACCGTGGGAAAACAAGTCCGTGAAGAGAAGTCGCAGGTAATTCGGCATGCGGCCGTGTCAGAAGGTGTGGAGCAGAAGGGAAGATGTCCCCGGGTTCTCAGTGGTGCATCATCTGGGGAACCATGAATGTCTGCAAATTATCGTACGACTACTATTTCCCTAAACTAACCTACAGGAGGCGCTAGAGGAAAAAGTCCAGAAATCACCAAAGAAATTAGGATGTATCTTGTTAGGTTCTTTAATATTTGCCCCAAACATAATAGCAATCCATCCAACAGTCGTCAAAAGATTATTCCCACTGAACCAAAGTTGTCAACCTCGTGGCGGTGCTAGAGAAAATCATAATCACCTGGTGACACTCCTGAGTATCTTGGGAATCACCGAATTGGTTCCCCAGATTGGGATCCACTCCCATTGAACATATTTGCAAATGTGAACAAATGTACATGTGTAGAAATAATCATGCTAGTAGTTCAGTAATGCATTTATAAGTTACTGTACTATAATGGAGAAGGATGATAGTCGTTGTATTTACAAATCATATCGTTTTTCATCTGTTTTCCTAATGAAGATACAGTTCTTTGCCCTCGACACAGCTGAAACGGCTCCCCGTACCTCTGCTGGCCTCTCCAAACTGTTTAGTGGTCACCTGGGTGACAAACCGCCCGAGCCACCTGCGCTTCGTCCGTGATGAGCTCTACCCACACTGGGGAGTAGAAGTGGTGGCTGAATGGTTCTGGGTCAAGGTAAGTGAGCTTTGAATCATTACAGCTGTCAGTCATGAGTATCTGACCCATTTGGTGTTAATCGAGATGTTTGATATGCGCTCGCTCTTCTCCCTCAGGTCACCTCATCTGGACAGTATGTGTTTCCGCTGGATTCAGATCATAAGAAGCCGTATGAAGTGCTGGTGCTGGGACGGTATCGTTCTTCTGCGGCGGAAAACTCAACAAGGTGTAAAACCATTGACTTCTCTGTGTGCCTGTTTTTCATACTCTCTAATTTTTAACCTTAAAATGAAATAAACACAAACTCCTAATTCTTTTTTCAGCACTTCAGAGGTTCCTGTGGAGGATCAGCGTCTGATTGTCAGCGTCCCATCAGCTCTCCACTCCCAGAAGCCTTCACTCTCAGGTAGTTATGAAGTACTGTGCTGTTATGTGTTTTACCGCGCCACCAGAGGGCAATGCTGCAACACCAGTGATTGTTATCTCACTGCACAACTTTGATGATAAGCTCTAAATCCTACCACAGCCTGCAAAGGTGTGAGTCAGTTATCTATGTTTGCATGGTTGAAACATAAAATGTGCTATTTACATGTAATACCACGTTTCCATTCAAAGCAAAATTATGACTAAAACGTGTTTTGTAGGAGAATTCAAAACTTAAAAGTAATAACTTACTGATTTTTTTTAATGTTAAAAATTATTTTCTTTCACACTTTTGCAGCGTCTAACTTGCTTTTCCACTGCAAATTGTTGACATTTTTCTTTAGAGAATGCTGCCAGTGTTTGCAGATGACCATGTTGGAAGTGAAAAAAAAAACTGCTTAATCACAACATGCAGCATCTTTACTGTATATATTATATCCGGAGGACAGCTTTGATTTGTTGGATTGAGAACTTCTGCTGCTCGGATTTGATTTCGGATTTGAATTCGTCCTCTCTGCACAGATTGTGGTGTGTCCAGCCCTTGACTCCTAACGCCGACTCTCGCTACTTAGAATCAACGTAAAAAAAAAAAAACCTTGACAATGAATATGCAGGGATGATAAAGAAGAGAGGCTTGACGTCATCGCCCTCCCTCTCGGGGGAATGCGATTTATTGTGCAGTATGGAGAGCAAAGCACAGCCAGTGTTTGTCGGTGCCCTTTCAGAGGCACGGAAAAGCCTCCGCCACAATGAAAGTGGCTGAATATTAAAAAAATACAAAAAAAATACATTGATTAAAATCATAAGGATGCTATTGTGGAGCTGTGACACCATAGAGATTAAGTGGATCAGGACACAGATTGTGTTCAATCTGCTTGTGTGTTTCGAAGCCCCTCAGCAGGTTTAAGCAAAACTGGTTTGTGTATTCCAGTTGCTTCAAAAGCAAAATCTTTATTTAGATGCACTAGGCTGCACAACACGTACAGACTAAGTTGCACTAATATTAAAGAGTAAGGAGGCATCTGTGGTACTTTTTCTTTGTATTTTAAATAAATATGTCTACTACAAAATGTGCAGAATGAGCAGCGTCTGTGTTGCACAGGCACTACGCCCCTTCTCGCTTTTTCTACACGAGGTGAGAAAGCTCCGTTGGCAGTGGGTGTGGCTCAAATCTACGAGTGTAATAATAATAAATTGCAGCTTGTCATGAAATATTAGAAGGGCTCGACCCAACTCTTGCACAGGAGCCACTTAAAGCAGAACAGTTAATTTATTTCACTATTTGGGGGGATAATTTAACACCTCTGGGCTCGAAGGATGAACGTCTTTTGTTCCCTGCTGCAATAGATCACGCAACTGGCAGAAATTTCAAGTATTTCCAAAGACTTTTCCTACGCTCGACTCGAGCTATCACCCCCCCCCCTAAACTCCGCCGCGCTTCATGCCGAGCACGTCAGGTCTGCCGGTGCCAGTGGGCAGCCTCAGCGGTGTAAAAGCCACAACCCCTCGAGCCTGCAGCGCCGAGAAACCCTGACCCACTTCTGTTCCCCTCTCACACGGGGCTCCTATCGCTGACATTCGTGGTTGCCATGGAGAGATAAGGGACACTTCTTTACAGATCATGCAGCACACCCCTACCAGATGGTCAAGCTGCAGAAAAAAAAAACTGTTTGCACTTCTCTGAATGACAAGACGTGTGTTTTTTATTAATTAGGGCCCCCGACAACGACGAAGTCCCCCCCCAACTTGGTATTATAATTAGTGGTTAAATGGCTGTTTCTAATATTCGTCTCAGGAAGTGGCACGCTGCCAAGTGTGTGGGTTGCATTACTGTTGATTGGGGAATGGATCTGTAACAGTGAACTATGAGCCAGTATGTTTAATTGGCAGCAACAATATTTAGCTTGTTGATTTATACTTCAAACTTTATTCAGATTAATATCAAGCTGTTGGTAGTGGGTTTTCCACAGTCTACAAACTCTGATGCAGGTAGTCTGATTGCTTTTTGTTTTGTTTTTTAGCTGTTTGACGCTGTTTGAATCATCGACATTGGCTCGTGTTGGGCGATTTAACGGTATCAACCCAAACAGCAGAATGAATGTTGAAAATGTATGCTTCTGCAAACCACAGATGTGTTAAAACTTTACATTTCTTCATTCCTTTTGGTTGAATTTTGCATTTTATGTGGCGACAAAGCTGTGCTTATGGTTCCGTTAGATTTAGGCACAAAAAGTGCGACGCTTACAAATGTTGAAACACAGTGGCTCTGGTTTGGCAGCTGTGTCGCCTCAATCCACCTCCCGATATAGAAGCTCGGTCCCAAACATGTAATGTGAAGATTAGCTTTCATTTGGAGACTTGTGTTAGTCCAACATTTTCTCCTCTTTTTGCTCTGTTTTGTTCTCCACCAACTTTAATTCTGCTAGCAATTTGGTATGAGATTGGTATGCAAAAAAAAAAAAAATGTAAACATTATATCTGCTATGCAGCTTTTTACAGGGATCTAGAAACATAGAGAATGATTCTTAATGTTATTGCGTGTTAAAGGCATCAGTGTAATAGTACGTACATGTAGATTAAGAGCCAAATACAACAACTCCACATGCATTATGAAAGTTAAAGCCATTGCTTCATTTGATTGGTAACACTCTATTGGAAAAATAGCACTTAGAGGTTAGTTCCTGTACTGTAATTGAGCTAACAGTGCAGTCCTGTGCAATATAATTAGTTTGTGATCAACCATTGAGAGAATATGAGGAGCCTTTGAGGCAGAATATTTTAAGACTGAATATGTTCCTTGTCTAGAGAGCAAAGTAATACCTTCCTTTGCCTCAGGCCTCTCTCAGTAGAAGTTTCATACCTTGTCCCATTCCAGAGTTAAGAGGATAATTAGCTCCTTTATTCTCTGTTCAACTTTGAGAGGCTGAGTCACCGGTTGGGGTTGAATTAGTCGGAGAGCTGCATGTTTGGCCTTTCCACTCTGTGACTCTCTGACGTGCAAAGAAAGAGGAAAACGGAAAGGCTGGGACACCACATTGTGCAGGTTGGATCGGTTCGGGGGATCAAGCTTTTGTGCTCATTAACTGCCTCAGTGTTGGCTGAGGCGAGTGTCAGGGTAGTTTGAGCATGCACCAGAGCAGACAGAGTAGCACAGGGGCAGAGGAAGTGAAACGTATCTGTCAGGTGTGCTGCTCCTGGAATATCATCACTTATAGAGTCAAGGTCACTTCCAGCCTCCACACACAGAAAAATCTGCGCTGTGGTGTGAAGGAGCTGGGCAGTTGCCAGTGCTGTCCTCAGCCTATTAAAGAGTAACAAGCAAAGTGCCCCCATAAGGAATGGATGCAGTGCAGTCATCTTACAACCTGACTTTCAGTGGAATAAAAAATTGTGTCCAACTTTGTATTAGTTTTTCACACTGATAATACGGCATCAAAGCAGATACGAAGAACGTATATAATGAGAAAAAAGAAAATACAGAGAAATGGCAAAATCAAATTGAAACTAATTTAGATTCTTACCATCCTGTGATGTCAGAGTGTACTGTCAGTGCACCGTGAACGTGTCACTGTTAAAAAAAAAAAAAAATGACACGAGAAGGTGTGTATTATATGAAATCAAAATGAATTTAAATTGTGTGGGAATTCATTCTCAAAGTACAAACAAACCAAAAAAATGCTATTGCTATCACTTGAGAGACTATCCCCCCCGAGAGAGACGAGCTCTAGTCCCTGCTGATTCAGCGAGCCCACTTGAATAAACAAGCTGAATAAATACCACAGATATAAACACAAAACTGCCTCGCTGCCTCAGTCTTGGTAAAAGATACCGCCGTCACCATTGTTAAAAAGCCAAATAATTGCTGAATCAGAAAAATAATCAGCATATTAATCCATATTGGAAGCACAGATTGGGATAAACGACCCACAATCTTTCCTCTTCCTCACTTCTGTCCATCTCTAGACGTGTTGAAGCCCTACGTCGGAGCTGAACCCAAGTGCTTGGAGCTGTTTGCCCGCAGTCTTCAACCGGGATGGACCAGCTGGGGCAACGAAGTCCTCAAGTTTCAGCACACGAGCTACTTCACGTTGACACCTTCTGACGATCGAGGAGACATTCCCGAAGGCGAGGCCACTGAAAAACCCACAGCCTCGCCTGTTCGCTCGCCTGGAGAATATGTTACTGTCCCCCCCACCGTGGATTGATGAGTGACCATCAATGACTTATCACATTAGTGTTTTTAGTGCGTTTTTTAATAAAGATTCAACACCAAACTATTTCTACAGCAGTTCTTTTTGATCCGTGCTTCTCATGCATGTGGGACCTTTGATTTTCTTTTTTTGGGTCGGGGGTGCATTTTTAAGGTGAAGAATCACGGGGCCGATGATGCACTTCGAGAAGATGAAAGTGCATTTCTGTGCAGCTATCACATAAACAACTCTCCAGGTTTTATTTCTTCATCTTTTTGAGTAATCTCTGGCACAATATGTGTCTTAAGGATGATCAAAGTGTTTCTATATTTACCCGCTGTTCTGAACTGAATTTCAGAATGTTTCCAAATCCTCATAAAAAGATAGTTTCACTTTCAATGCATTTGGTTTCTCTGTAGCTTTCCACAGACGACTTATTTTTAAGTTTCACTTGAACAGCCACTGATGTATCCTGCAAGCTGCCTTTATACCGTCAAGGACGCGCACTTCTATCTTTACACGAGTTGTCCGTGAATTTTCCCTCATTTCCTATGTCATGCTTCTAACCGTCAGCACGGACCATTATTAACCTACCTTTTCCTGGTGGGTGGTGCCTCTCTAATGAGTCTGTGGTCTCCAGGGAGAGGACAGGTGCTGTGGCAGGGATGAGCAGGGCCGTCTTTAAGACGGAATAGCAAGTGAGTTACGGCCACCGCAGCTCAGTACACATCCCAGCTAATGAAGCCAGCGTGCGACTCCAGCAGGCTCATTTACACGTTACCTTGTCATGCTCTCTGTCTCTCTCCCCAACACACCAGTCTGTATATCCATTTGTCCTCATCTGCCCGGACTAAAATTAGGATGAGAGGTTGAGTTACAGTGTTACAGTGCAATATTCAAAGAGAAATCAAAATCGATCGTTAAAATGTTAAAAGAAAACATGTTTGATGACGCAAGTAACTATCTACTGATGTGAGTTTGTTTTGTATTAATGGCTGTGGCATATTATCTATGTAATTCATCACAATAGCTGTGCTTTCACTCCATTCAATTGAAAGTAATGAAGGACATATCCCTCTGTAAGCCTTTCAAAGTTTGAACAGAAGAAGGTGCTCATTAATCGATTGCTATGGTAAGCGGGTTACTACCGGCAATTGAGAAACAAATATCGTGATGAAACATCTTCTGTGCGCTCGAGGTGGAGAGGTACTCCTCAGTGCCAATCAGGTCGCCAAGGATTTCTTGTTATTGTGTGCGTTCCCAAGGAAATGAAAGGCAAATGGAAGAAAGGCTCACTTCCAATCCTTGATGACATTATTTCTATTATGAATCATGAGATATTGTAGAGTTCTGCGAAATTCAGGTTGAAAATAGCATATGACAGTATAGGGTATATACAATACCACCCATTACAAGTTGCCTGCGTGATGCATTTGGTTTTCAGTGGATTTTCATGGATGTTCTCTCTCCTGCTTTTATAAAACCCTATCAATCTCACTGTCCAAGAATGACAAATGTCTTACCGCTTTATGTAATATTATTTTCTAACCCTCCAACTTAATATGTTGTGGAGAAGTCTCTACAGCTGCCAATACCTGAGCTGTACCTTACCACACTGTCGCTGTCTGTCCGGGTTTTCATGCTCGACAGTCATCATCCCTGACCACACAATCACTCCCTAAAAGCCCACAATGCTCTGCATAGTGATGTCACCATCTCTCTTCCAGGCGCCACTAGATGGAGAGTGTCCTGTCAAGTTCAAGATGAAGCACCGCAGTGAAGACCTAGTCATCCCTCTACCTCCAGCTCCCCCTCCTGCTCTGCTGCAGCGAGGGAGTGTGACTTGTCTTTTTGCCCTAAAGGTGCAGTAGGTTTTTCAATACGATCTTTAACTTTGGATTTACCCAAAGATTTGGTATTTGGCAACCTTTCAGCTTCCCCCAGATTTTGAGCTGCTATAAATCACCTCTAATGTTTCCGCTGTCTTCCAACTGGACAACTAGACAATTTTTCTGATAAGGAAATCACCTACATGAAAACATACCATGTACATGCCAACACTAGAGCTTTTGACACTGTTAATTATATAGTGAAAAACATGTACCACAGTACTTTACACCAATTTTACACATTTAATTGCCTGGTTCTGCTGTATCGATTTTGATCACTTGTTTATGAGTGCAATGCTATACCAGTGGACTGCATTTCCCAACCTGGTGCCTACACTACCCGCAATGCCACTGAGTGACATCACTCGAGGAGATTTATCAGATTACATACAGCTACCACAAAAGGTTTTAAACTACTTGTTTTCCCATATCTAGTAGGACTCCCCAAGATCTGTCAGTACACTTTAATGTGTGAAATTGGTGCAGTTACCCTTTAAGCACAGTTCTAAAGAAAATCTGTTGAGTTCCTTTCCACAACTGCATCTGACGGTTTTCACAGACAGAGTAATGTGATGTTAAATAGACTTTGACACGTAAAATCTATTCTCATTTAATGGGAGTGTAGTAAGTAATAGATGTAAATCAGTGTTTGAAAATGTTTCTTATCTTCATAAGTTGTTTTACCACCCTTTGATCAGAGCAGACTCTTGTCTTGTTGCTCTTAAGTGTGGTAATGAATGAGTGGGTGCGTTCCCTCCACTGTGTAAGTTATCACAAGAGACTATACTGCCAATGGTAAACTGCCAGACATATTTCCCATGTAATCATGGGTATGAGAGTTGGAGAAAATGTTGCTGTAAATAGTCAGAAGCTTTGTCAACAACTCCTCTCACAGAGGGGAAAACAAAGCCTTTGGTTTAGACACAGCCGTGCAGCAAACTGGCAGCCATAGCGGCTAGATCTCCCACAGGAGGCTGCGGGGGGATGAGAGAGATAATTATTTCCAAAGAGGTGCTGCTTCTCCTCGTCTGCCTCGATCCCTCGGCCCTATCCTCCGCGCTGTCTTCGCCGGGCGCACTCGCAGCTCCGCAGCAACTACAATGAATGGGCTGCAGCACTTAGTAGTTTCATCAGTCAGCATCATCAGAGAGAATGTGAAATCTGAAGTCGAGGGTGCAGACGTGGAAACAAATCCCAAGGTATAAATTTATTACCACCAACTCTGATGTTTGCGGTAGCACATCTAGTGTGTTCTAACATTTCTAATGAGGAGTTTTGTGGTAAAAAAAAAGAAACAACCAGTGGATATTTTTTTATCTCTTATCTTTTCTCTTCTACAAAATAGACAGTACAGCTAAATAAGCACCAATTAAAGAAAATCCCCTTTTTGCTCACTGACTTCATTATCAGCAGAAAACCTAATATGATTTAATATAGGGGATTTTCAGCCAATGTGCTGAGCTTTGATTTCCTTTCTGATAAGCATTCAAATGATAATTTCATCTCCTCGAAGGATTCATTTACCTCCATATTTCAGATGAGAGAGAATCAAAGGAAAAACGCTTTGCCAAATATCTTAAATGTATTTCGGAGGGTGACGATGCTGGTAACATAATCTGATTTAACGCAGTGCCATGTACTTTATTAAATGTTTCAAAGTCCACCCAAGGGACACGATACATCTGGCTGTCATTAAATATACATATGAAGAGGGGAGAAAGGGAGATGAGCATGGTTCAGAGCTAAATGGAGACACTGTTGAGAATTTTACAGGAACGCAATGCAGCTCACAGATCTCACGCACACTCTGCTGAAAAGCCACCACATTACAGGGATGGGGTTGAGTGAGGTATCTATCCATAGTCAGTGTATAACATACAATAGATGGCAGTCAGCCATCTGCCAGTTTTGAGACAGCACGGGACCTACCTAATGTACTGTTGAGGACGGGGTGAGCAGCAAAATGTATTTAAAACATCAATATCGGTTTGAGGTGTACGATATATTTAGAACATTTTCACCGTTTTTCCCTCAGATAGCTGTCAACTGAAGTCATGATATTGATTTGATCAAGGCCACCAGACTCCTTTGACAAAAATGTTAATTCTACCTTGTTGAACACAGGAGTTGCCGGCCTATTGCAACCAATTCACCAAAAGTTGTCTAGCTGTCCAGTTGGAAGACAGGGGAAACATTACAGAGGTGATTTACAACAGCTCAAAATCTGGGGGAAACTGAAAGGTTGCCAAATACCGAATCTTTGGGTGAGTCTAAAATCAAAGATCGTATTGAAATACTGGCAAAGTATGTTTCAAACAAATTAACGCTTTGCAATTCTTTATGTTGAAATTTTTAATAATTTTTAGGTTACATTTTTAAAAATTCTCTTGTCTCAATGCTGTGCTTATTCTCTGGTTAGGTTTAGGCACTAAAGAGACACGCTGGTTTCATTGTGGTAATTGAATCTTATCTGTCTGTCTCTGGGAATGCCATGAGGACCAAATATGGGTTGCCTTCATTTCAAAATACAGACACCACCACAACATAAATAAACCAGACTGTGCTCATGTTCTAACCTTCAACCTTTCAAACATAGAACAGCTCACATCAGTGCTTGATCACATCTGGTCCCATTTCACAACACCTGTTCTCCCTCTGTGCCAAGATTTCAAACAAAGGTTGGGCTTTTATTCCGAAACCCGGTCTCATGTATGGAGAATGTCTTACTAACTGATCAAAAGCGACCGCAGACGACAGCCAGAACAACAGTGCTACTGACAAATAGGAAGTCTTGCCGCAAGCTGCTGACAGCCAAAAGCTAACAAGCTAACAAATCAACAATCTGGGGAAAAAGTTACCACACAAACACTGTGTTGGGTAGATCTGTGAAGACGCACACAAATTGTTCAGTGGTTTGATTTTCTGTCATCTCATCCCGCTGAATAACAGATGCCATATTGTAATTCTTTTATTTACATCTTGCGTCTTCACTTTTAATTTGATTCACGCTAATTAGCCCGCCCTGTCACTGTGTGGGTTTCGTGCCGCTCCCCCTCCCGCCACACATCCAGAGACGTGTACGTCAGGTGGAGTGGAGAATGCTAATTGCCCGCTGGTCTGAGTGCGAGTTAGTACTTTTTTGTCTTCTGTGTGGCAAACCTGCCGTCCAGGGAAGCTTCCTGCCCCTCTGCCCGTTGCGTGCCAGGATGGTCTCCAGCTCGGTTGAAATATATGAATATGAACCTGTCTTTCTGTCGCATCTCACCTTAACCTCTCTCTCTCTTTTCATGTGTAAATTTTGACAGCCGCTCTCCGCATATTGACAGAAAGTTCAAAGCTAATATTTCAAATGTCACACCTCCCGATTCTGCTTTTACGAGGAGTATAAACGCGACTGAATCGACTCCTCGAATGCTTTTCTCCGGGGAAAAACATTAGAGCTTCATTCGCATCAGGCTCATTTTCAGATTCTTTTCAGCCTCTCGCCTCTCGCTGTCAGCATTCAGCGTCAGCGAGGCCTAATGGCAGATGGACAGATGGACGACTCCATCCATATTCATTCACACAGTACCTCTTGTCTCTCGTGCGGAGATCTGTCTGTCAGCGAGTCAGTGAAAAGGTGTCAGGGAGAAGGAATAGGACTGTTTGAACATCCAAACAAGAGCAGCTGGTCCAAAATAGTCACTGAAGGAGATGAATTGAGGGATATTAGCAGCGGAGGTGTCAAAAATGGCTGACAGGTGCATGACAGCAGGCAGGAAATCAGTCTGTGCCAGCCTTACAAATCTTTTTGGCTTTGTTAAACAGAAAGATTCATGACAGAACGCTTTTCCGTCTGTCTCAACTGCTCGCTGTTTAATGCGTTCAAACGTACAGCACTGTACATTGGTAAAGCAGTAGCAGGTAGAAGTAGTCGTAGCAGAAAGGTGAATTTGTGAATGGGCAGCTTTCAAAGGGAAAATGCCTTTGCAAACAAAGACTTTGCATAGAAGACGCCTCATTATTTTTTCTTCAGGAAGCTTTTCTTCAATACTTGTTTCTGTGTCAGCGACGGGTCATGTTGCATCACTGTCGCTGCAGGGTGAGAGGAGTAAACAAAACCGTGGAAGTTTTTTGACTCTGTGGGGGGAAAATGAATCTATGCGTATGAAGAAAAAATACCAAAGGCTGCTGTTTACGAAGGCTTGCATCCCAGAATCCCTTTGTGGAATGGAACTGAGCGGTTAAACGATAAAGTTGTGTTCATGTTTGATCATGTCGTTGCTGTTCCACAGAGTCTGCCAGCACTAATATAATCGTGTTGCTAAACAGTGAGATGGTACTGTGTATGTATGGAGTTGTGTGTGTACGATTTCTGCAATACAAATGTCTTAAAACTACTAGGACTTTGTCATATACAGCCTTTTGTTGAGTTGTGTACTACATTATCTCAAACCCCCCCCAAAAATCCACTGTTCACTTCAGATAACTTTACGTTTCGGAGGGGTTTGACCGCAGAGAAAACACGAGATGGGAACAGGAGCAGGGAACAGACGTGGTAGCAAGGGCTGACCAGCAAACAATGAAGGAAAAACACAACTTAATCAACAAATGAAACACAGGTGAACAGGAAAGAATGAGGAAAAGAATGAGGGGAAAAGAAAAAGACAAGTGTGAAACAAAGCACGACACACAAGGATAAAACCTACAAAATAAAACAGGAAACAATTAAATTGAGAAAACAGAAGAAAGGCGACTGAGGGACACTGTGGTGTTGCTTAGGTATTGAAACCTGGATGAGGCGAACATGTGCTGTTATATTTGAGAATATAAGATGCGTCCTTACACAGTATTTCCTCACAGTATGTGTTTTCTTTTCCTTTGTCCCATGTCCCGTAGTGGCACTGAACTCCCATCATTCATCTCATGCTCACCTCCTCAGGTTTATTATTGTATTCACCAGACTTCAGCTGTGCCATTACACAGGAAATATAGTGGCGCTGAATCGTCCTTCCTTCCCTCAGTAGCGGGTCAGGATTTGTGCAACGAGGGCTCCATGCCTGCTCGGTTTGTGAATCCTCATTGGTTTCTCACGTCGTCAGGTTGAGCTGGAGAATACCAATCCCCCTTTCTTCTACCGAGCAAAGGTCAGTGGTGTCCTGAACAAAGCTCAGTGTGACAGTGGTAATGATATGACATCGGGTCCTTCTTCTCTCAAATTGACACTTTTGTTTGTAGGACTGTCTTCAGTCGGCGGGCCAATTGATGATCCAGAATGATTCAGAGAGGGGGCATAAAAAAAAAAAAAAATCAAGGTTTGAAGCACAATTTCACTTGATAATTGGACTGAACTGAATTCGTAATGAGTGTGTAGCTAAACAGAGCGTGAGTTGAAATTCTGGTGGCGACCCCAAAAGTTTCTTTAAAAATACCAAACATGTCAGGCTTAATTTGAGATGAATGTGTTTAGCATGATGTGGTCGACATCCAGAATATTTTAATGCAGTCGTGCAGCCATAAAAACATGAACTCCCGGGTTTGAATATTTCAAGGCAGTATTTATAGTATTCATTTTTTTTTTCTAAAACAGGAAAACAGAGGAAGATGCTTTACATTAGAAAACAAAAAACACAAATCAAATCAAATAGAATCGTCCACCACCTCATGTTTTTGAATAGTTTTGAATTATTTTTCAATATGATGCACTCTAGTTCAAATCCAATGTAAACTACAACGCTGAATAACCCTGTCAATCAAAATGGACGTCATTATCTTTGTAAAGGAGAGGTTTATGGCTGAGTTCTTGTATACTAACATTTAATAAGTCCCAACCTGGCAACGACCATGTTTGCACCATGTGGAGGAAGTTAGCTCTGAACATATTTGTCCTGAAGAAGTAGCACTCTGGAAGGTAGGACACAAGTTTTAAGGAGTAGTTCTCCGTTGTTTCATAACATGTGAAACCTCAAATACATCATATTTGGTAAAATGATTGAAACATTACCCAACAAAGACATATCATTAAAAAATAACTACTGGTGGAGAGAGCCGAGGCAGAGACAGACCCTCTGGAGGAATAAACACCCAGAATCACATCAGAGTCTGTTCTGATCTGGAGTGATTACGTTTTAAATTTTAGGAATAAGAAGGAATAGATTAAGAAGTGGATTCATCTTCACTCTCGTTTATCCGTGGAGGTGACCTCCTGTGAGTGCTGTAACGTTGACAACCTAAATATGGATAAAATGATACAATGGTGTGACTTTTCTAAACTTTTCAGATGTTATCGGACTGAATGGATCAAATTCTGACAATGAGACGAGTCATGTGATGCCCAAAAATGCTTCAGCCGCTTCTTTCATTTCGTAGGCTTCAGGGAAAATGTAGACATCTATGACACCCGGCACGTGTTACGGGGTCATGTTTGGTGATCTTCTAAATAGAATCTAAGCAATATCTCAAAATTGAACTTCTAATAACAGTAATGGATGGAAATCAAATTTTCTCTGGCATACATTTTTCTCCAGATTTTGATGAAAACCTGTGGCGCTGACCACATTAGGATATCTGCTATCTGTTGACCCTCCTCATGTCTTGACATGTAACAAGCACATGCCAATGCATGCAGCTGAGCAAAGGGCAGATGAACCCACACCTGGATTCTTACTAAGCGTTAAAAATAGGGCCGAAGTAGTACAGTTGATCTCAGCTGTGCCAAGTGTGTCAGAGCAACAACTGTGTGTCGCCGTGGCACTGGGAGTGTGTTGTGAAAGAGAGTAAATCCGTGAGTGTGGGATGTGGGTTTGTGTTGATGAGACCGCAGCGCTGGCAGATTGCTGCCGGTAAGAGCCAGCTACCCAGTTATTCAGAGGGGTTTCCATCAATCACGGTCCCAGTTGTGTGTCTACGCCTCCCGAAACTCCCGCCTCTGCAGAACAGCAACAACAACCTTTTTCTTACTTTGACCTTTAAAGACTACACAGGGAAGTACAGGCGAAATAAATGATATGTAAGTTTTATTACATCGTAGTTTGCAGTGAAAATATGACAGAAATATATATATAAAAAAAGTCCAATTGTTTGTCTTTTATAACCTCCAAACACATGGGGAGCTATCACTTTGAGCCTTTGTCTCATCAGCAGAGGGAGTATATTTAAGAATAATAAAAATAGCCTCGATTCAATAAGTCCCAGTATAAACAAAGCCAGCAGTGGGGTGGCTGTTTGAACAGGCTGCTCATACAGCAGTATGGATCGGAGCTTTATGGAAGGAATCCGATGGATAACCTTTGTCGGGTATCGACTCACACTCTCTGGGTCTGTTCTCCTGATATTGAGCTGACTGCAGGAGAAGTGATGAAGTGGAAGTAAAGTAGTGCCCTGTGAATTTTATCTGTTCAAAGAGGGTTTTAAAGCAAACTGTACAAAAATCCATTTTTTTTAATAAGAAACAAGCCATTGAAGGCTTGTCAGGAAGTGTTTTTTTTGCACAGTGATGACAGTGAACATGAAAGCATGTAAATCTATCCTAGTGGTAACCTAAAATGAACCTATGAACCTGAAAGTGAGCATAATATATCTCCTTTAAACTATGTAATTACTTTTTGCTTTTGCTCCTTTTAAAATGTTCTGTATTTGTGGCAATAAACAGAGGGAGAACAGCCGGACCTGCCATTTGAGCATCTCTTTTAAATAACAAGACAACTTTTGCTACTTTTGTCTTCAATTTTTAAGTTTGTGACATTCTGTCAAACCACAGCAAACACTGCGCTTATAGTTGAATCACATGCCGTGAGGTTTATATAATTGCATTAACAGTTGATTGGTACCCTGCAATTTCTCTTCTTCTTCTTTTTGTGAGGGCAGTGCTGCATAAACTCATTTTGAAGTTTTCTTCACTTGTGAAATATCACTTTAAGCTGTGTTAAATTTAACACCAATAACAACGTCTCCGCCCAGGAGAATAGTCTGAAGACAAACTTGCATCTTCAAAAAGACAGGAAGATGAAGACCGTCTCTGTTGCCATTCACTGTATAATGCCAAGGGATGGTGAATCATCCACACAGAGTCGAGTGAGATCCGCTGTAGTCTGTAATTTGAATACCGATGAGTAACGAGGAACATTCGCCACACTGTCAGGATGCCTGTTTAGACATATTGTGTCAGTTTCAGCACAGAAAATACAGCTACATTTCTACATTTCACAATATGAATATTCTTTAAATGTATTCTCAAACATCTTCAGGCCTTTTGAAAGCCTTTCCACAAATAAAAGAAAAAAAAATGAAATAAATAAACCCAAGAGTGAAAGTGTAAGGCCTGGATTACACATTGGATGTGTTGCGTTCTCAAATGATCCGGTTTCTTTCAACGTGTCCCTGGTAAGAAGGAATCTGAGCCTGTCTTTGAGCCCAAAGTCCCCTGCCTGCCTTAAATCCACTCGCCTTCAAGGTGAGAATATAAAGTGTTGCACAAATTGCAAGGGTAGATTCAAAGTAGTAAATTCACTGATAAAGCAGGGGGATGCTGCCACCTTGTTTAATGTTTGCAGCGCAGATCAATCATTTAGTGCTCCTATAGTCCACACGTGCCAAATGACATGTCTGACACATGTCTTACCCAATCATTATCCGAGTGATTAATTTGTGTTGGCCTAATTAGCTTGCTAGCTATGCTAATAACATCTTCCAGCGACAGTACTTTCAGCCAGAACAGTCACAATAGAGAAATTAAGAGTTTGGCTTTGTCGACCTCTGTCTGAAATAAAGGAGACATAAGCTCAACACTTTCAACATTCAACTCTGCTGCAAAGTTTTCTGTTTCCTTTCCAACAAGTCTAGGCTTTGCCAAGACCCTTCTCCTCCCTCGAGGTGGGGCGGGTTCTCACCAAAGATTAATGAGTTCCACCTTTAATGCTGAGTGGTAGTGATGGAACCTGACCCGTCTCTAATGAATTTCAGGTCAAATAAAAAGGTAGCCTGTGGCGGCAGACCGAGGGGTTCAAACATGCGTCTTCTCTAAATGTTAATCCGTAACAGGGTTGTAATTGCTCAAGACAAGTCAAACTCTCACTAATTCGTCTGCTGTTATATGTATTTGTCATTTCACCCTCTTGTGATTGTGTTAAGCTTTGATACTGAAAAAGCCTCTCAAGCACCAGAAAGCACCTGAGTAACCCCTCTAAAAGTACTATTTCTGGAGCAAATAAAGGTCTTAAAGTGTGGCCACTCTGAAAAACTCCACATTCAAAGGACTTAATTCCACATCAAGCCCTGAGGACGGCTCTGTAAAACATCATCCCCCTGTGTTTTGAAAATCCCATCATTATAGATCAGCAACAAAGAAATACAGCTACCCACACATGTGTTTTTTTATTAACCCATTACAATTTCAAATATTTTGCTCGCGTGGAGGGCCGGATGCCCCGCAGCCCCTGCCATGGCTCATAAAGCTTTTTCCCTGTTTGGTTTAAGTTACATTTCCAAGTCCGCACTATATTACTTCCCTCCCTATTCCCCCTTGTTCCTGACAGCTCACAAATTTGGCCCTAAGTACATCTCCTTTAACGACTTAACATAGTGTTTTCTAGCTGTTTAGGGAAATCCATTTCCCTGACATTTGTAATTACTCCACCCTCCGGCACGGGGGAAGACTGTGGCTGTAAACCAAATTAACCAGCACTCGAAAAAGTACGTGATTCAGGCCTGCCACTGAGGCCGGCACGAATACATGTTATGCTTTCTTTTTGTTTCACGCTGAAGGGCTGCTGCAGAGCAACATATGGGGAGAGACAGGTATTTTAGAGGTGCTTCCTCTTGTGAAACTTTCCATCAGGTGAGGATTTTTTTTTTCTGAGCTGGTGTTAACAATGCCGAGGTGGTGAGGCGTCGTGCTGCCAACTGGCCCAGCAAGGGAGAGCGACAGGGCGGTGACAGGCTGGGGCACACAGGCCTCAGTGAGTCACTGATATGGGACAGCGGTGACATGCCGTCACTTCAGCATCCGCTCTCCAGGGCTCTGGAGCTCTATTTTAGAGAGGAGGGACTTAACATTGGATACTGACTGCAGTAGCAAAGCTAAGTGCGAGAGAGACCAGGGAGAGAGAGAGAGGATATAAAAGAAATAACACCCCCCTCTTTTTTCATCTTCAGAACAGTGAGCCTCAGAAATAAAGATGATGCAAAGTGAAAATGACGCAGGTGAAATCGCGTCATCATTGGTCAAACAGTGACGCTGTCCCCCCAAAGCAAAATGACTCCATCCGTCGTTTCAGCAAGGGCCCAAAAAATGTCATGTGTTTACGTTGAAGTGACAAAACCCTGTAGCCACGATTGTAATTATGAGTTCTGTCCATTGGGAGCAAGGCGAGGAAGTAGTGTGACGTTATTATGGAGCCACAAAGTCCACAGAGGGAGGAGGTCAGAGCCATTCAATGGTTTTCTGACAGTCCGTTATTCCAAAACCCCAGTAATCAGAAAAGTGTCCCACTGGTCCAACAACACATTTCTCAGAAAGCCCGTTATCCCAAAAACAAACTTGCACCGAAAGTCCTCTAACCCTGCAGTTATTAACGAGTGTTTTTCCTTCGTAGACCAACAATACAGTACCCAAACTCTAACCGAACATTAAGATAATAAGGGCAAAAAACACCCAGGGAGAGTGTTTTCTTGTTAACACGCTGTCGGACGAATGGACTTTTGGTCCAAATGCACAGAACATATTTATATAAAACAAATCTGTCATCAAAATTCTAAACAATCAAAGCAGGTGGTGATAACTTTAATGAATGACTTTGTTTGTGCTAACTAGTTTACAGAAATAATTAGGTGAGCCAGACAGCAGTTGGCTCGGAGCCACGCTTGTGAGAAAAAACATGAACTGAATCTGCTCGGTGGCAGTACTGCTCATTACCGCCGAACATGTTTGAGATCACCGAGCTCGTCAAGTTCATTTTCATTTTTACGAGGCTTACAAATTCTGCCTGTGTCAAGTGTTGAGACCACATGGTGCGTAGTGATAATTCCTGGCAAAATATCAAGCGGTTAAAGGAGCATTCTGGTGTTTTTAAGCCGAGGCCCTACATATACACGTTTTGTTGTGTAAATAATTCATACTTACCAAATGTTTTGGTGCTTACAGGCCGTCAGGTTAGTTTGCCAGACTTTACAAACATAACTGGACAAATAGGAAAACGGCTCAATTTAAGTACATAGTCGTGCCATTCTTTGTTAATAAGCTTAAATTTTCGTGATTCTATCTATGCCAGCCATTTCAGGATAAAACAACATCAGCAAGGTACAATCAACAAACAAACAAGCTAACAAACTAGCATGTACATAAATAAGTTTTGCCAACTCAGCAAAAAAGTGTCTGGGTGTTTCAGTATTGCATCAAACTCCAACATAAAACTGTCTTCTCTTATTCCCAAATGTAGTAGATCCAGTTCAGTATTCAGTCCAAAACACAGGATTCAACGATTAAATGTTGTTAAAATGACATAAAAACAAACAACTCTGAGATCCTGGATGCTTTTTCCTGCATTTTATCTGTCAATAAACTCCTCATTTCACAGCAGACGCCATTATCCCTCTACACCAGAGGTCGTGAGACGGCAGCTGTTGAAATCTTGTTTCTAGTAGATATTAGTTATATGCAAGCCCTATATCCTACAGCAGCCAATGAATGATTGTCCAGACAAATGACCGATTAGATTTCAAATCCAGTAATATATAGTTATACATAGTAAACCACAGTTTTAAAGCCATAACCTTGAAAATGATTCAAATGTATGTACTTTTATGTATTTGGTCTTTTATGTATCTGGTTTTTATGCACAAAGTTAGTTGGATTTTGCCAGGCATCTGAATATTTCCTTAGAAAAAATGTGTGTTTATTTCCAGTTTGAACTTAGACCATGTCAGACTATATGAGGTGGATCCATTGGATTGTTTTTTCCAGCTCATAGGAGTAGTTACACGTTATCTGCAGGCTAGTCTTTGCATTAAAGATTTAGCCGAGAAAAATAAATAATTAAGTGTACTCGTACTCCTATAGATTAATGCCAGAAGCACTTATAGAGCTTCTGACTGCACTTTATAACATTTCAAAAGAGCCCAAAACCATGCCTGTACTCAAGGCTAGACAGGGATAGAAGAACAATTTTACGTAATTCCAGGAATGGCACAATTGCATGCATATGAACTACGCAGACACACGCATTTGTAGAAAAACACACACACCCACTAAGGCGAGCTTGACCTTCGATATCGCCTCCGCTCTGTGAGTCCTTGACTGATTTTGAAAACAGGTAACAAGTTCAGGTTCTCATTTTGAACTGTTTGCATTTAGTATTCAGCTCCTCTTTTTCTGTTCTGACTTTTCCACTGAGGATTAATTGCTTGCCATCATGTTTGGAGAGCTTATTATGTTTCCTTTGATGCGGTGATTCACATCGCCAGGAGTAACTCTAAAGGTGCGAATGAAGGTTGGGGGGCCAGAACCTGTGGTATGAAACCACGTTGTAAGGAAATATATGAGGATTTCATCAGTTAGTTTTTAAATCCAGGGCTAAAAACTTCAATTCTGACACCCTGGGAGCGCAGTACCAGGAAAAATATTAACTTTAATTTAAGAAAGACCCTCATGTGCAACGTTCATGTGTGAAAAAATAGTTGATAGATAGATTTTGCAATTTTATGTCCTTTAAAACAGAGGTAAAAATGCAGGCAGATGCTATTTTTACCTTCTTTGTCTTCAAAAGCCTACTGGGTGACAAATTAATTTGTCCAGTTGTATTTTATTGAGTGTCAGAGTCTGTAAAGGAGGAGAACCTGAGAAATGTGTGACTCAACTGTCTCAACGCTAATGAGCTGCACATCCACATCCCTGAGAGCTAGAGGGAGACAGATGAGCACAAGATCCCTCTGACATCTGTCATTTAGCTAAGCTGAGATTCCAGATGTTGCACTAAAGGTACGTCTACTTTAACAAATAATGTCAGTTTCCAGTCCCTGCTGTGAGCCTCTGCTTATGTCATTGGTTCAGCTCGATACAGCGAGGACAGTGACAGGTACAGGCTCAAACAGAAAGCCTTTAAATTGCGCAGACACATCGGACAGCTTGTTAGAAAGTGAGGACACGGGCAGCCAGTTTGGACCAAAGTTTCTTATATTGGGCTCACATGCTGTAGCCTCCCTTCTTTGGACAAACTCAAATCAATACATGACGGATTGTCACACGAACATAGCAGAGGTTTTCCTCAAGGACTCATCCATAACATTTCGTTAATGATTACAGACCTTCTCCCTCGCAGAGGAGGAGATGAAGTGAAAGGCGAAGATATAATGATTTGACCACTAAGCTCTCTTCCCAGTCAGTGAACGGCTTAATTAGGCACCTTTTGGGCCACTTTGGCATTTACTCTCGCCTTAAATAAAGTCATGTCCAGCAGGAACAACTGCCCCTAAACCCCAACACTCACTCACACACACACACACACACACCTCTCCAACAACTGTCTTTTTTTCATCCAGTCCAAACTTGCTCAGCCTCTGGAGCTCTTCTTCTCCCCTCAGACCAGTCGGGGATCTGGGTGCAGTGTCCCTGCATTAATGCTTACCTAATTTCAGTCAGTCAGTGACTTTGTGTGCATTCCCTGTGACCCTACGCTACTTATTATTACCAGCATATCTCTGGTTGGGAGTTCACTAATGACCTGTGGACTAGTTTGGAATCAGTCGTGGGAAATAATGTGTTAATTTGCAAATATATAACAAAAAACATTTCTGGGGTGAGCTCCCACTGCACCTCCAGGAAGATTTTATTTTTCTCAGCAGGAATCTTGTTAGCACTAATACATGGGGGTGGGAATGTGCGTTTGTTTCACAGCTAGCATTATGTAGCTCCTGTACTTTTCACTTGAAAACTCATGGGTTAGTTACGTGAATACTGCATGTGAAATATTCAAGTAAGTAATTACAGCATAAGTAATCTGTTTCATAACTTGCAGATTTTCTTTCATCACTTACTCTTAAACATAGAACGTATTGATTGCGAATCTTGGATCTTGAATGTAAGCTGATGAGGGAGTGCCTTAAACCTGTTTTCTTTCTAATGGCCTGCAGAGGGGGACTACACTGGTTGCAAAAAGAAGTCAACAATTATGTGAGCTTATGAGAAAATGAATCAGTATAGAGCTAATATTTCTACAAAGGTCAACAAATTTCCACACAGAGACATAAACTGATAGCAACTCCCAGTTAGACAGCAACCAAGCTCAGTCCAAAATAAAAAGTCCAAAATAATCACATTTATGCCCCAAACTGCATGCGACAGTAGCCTATAATAATAATCAAATGTAAAGTGTAAATACAGAACAGCTTCAGTGATGATAAAATTGTAATAGGCTAAAAACAACACAATAATATCAGTCAGAAAGGCTCCATTCTGCATGTTGCTTTACTTCTTCTAATTCAGGTACATTTGGGAGTAAAACCTCTGTACTTTTACTTGTAAATGAATATTTTTTAAATTGCACTGCATTAGGATTTCTTACAGCACTGGTAGCAGGATGTGGTCGGGTCTGTGAAGTGAACTGTGTACTACATCTAATATTCTCATTCATGGGAAATAATGTCATTTCTTCTGAGTCTCTTACTTTAATCCAACAAAATGGTAGTGGAGATCTGAATTGTTAACCAGTCATTGAAAGACGCCTCTTTATTATACAAAACGAGTGGCGCTAAGGAAAGTGTTTGCTTCTAGTCATAGAAAATCTAAAAATTATCCCATTCTTAAACTACATAACACAGACATTATAGTTTATTATGCAATAGATGTCCGACCAAGACAAGAGCCTCCTGTATCAAATGATTAGAGGATTAGCCCAGAGGAATGTGCGTGGGATATCGCAATAAATTACATCAGCATGAATCTGAAAATGTGGCAGTCGCTATGCAAACAAGCCAGAAGTCATTTGGAAAAAGGAAGAATACGCTGAAAACTAATTTCCAGATGCCACAGCCTTAACCGGAAGTCCTCGATATTTTGTGCACAAAATTAGACTCCACCAGGGGAAAGTTTCCCTGACAGCTTGACTTATCGCCTTTTAAAGAAAAGTCCTCAAACAGATGTATCTGGTAATGTGAGCTAGCAGCGGCCCGAGACCTGCAGAGAGCTGCATCTCGTGCCCTACTTAACCTGTCAAGGACGGTCTGAGATCTACTCGATCAAGTCTCTATGGGTGAGAAAAAAAGACAGAGTGCAAAGGTGAATGAAACATTGAAGAGATCAGGGGGCTTGTGTGTATTTTTATCCCGAGGCATTCCAAGCACGTAGCTCTACATCCACCTGTCTGTAAAAGCTCTTCGTGTTGACAATTTTACCGCAGAGCTTCGCAGGAATCAGGTACCTGGACAGCAGCAGAAATGATGGTTGTGGCGGATGAGGAGACATAAAGGAAGAAAGGCTTTCTCAGAATAGCTGCACCCCCTGGGAGTGTGCGTGGGCGATGTTTGTGCCTGACTGCTAAGTGGTTATTTATGGAAAGCTTTTTGTGTGTTTCGAGGGTATCCCTTTGATAAGAATCCCTGGGAAGCAGATACACCGACCTGCAACTTGTGACGCTGATTGCATTTTTATGGAGTTCTACGCTGTAGATAGAAAAGTGTGAGATCTGGAATTAATGCCATATAACATTTTCATTCTTTTTCATCTTAAAGGGTCACAAAACACTTTAGAGGATTTTGACTTTTATGATAGCTCTGTGAAAAACAAGTTGTCTTCTTCTGTCTGACTGGTCCAGAAATGTAGCGAGGCAGAGGCAAAGACATCCTGACTTTTCACAGCAAGAATCCTGTCTTACATTTCCCACAATGCAACAAGACATCTTCTCTTTGTTAGAGCCTCCTGTCTGGTGAATGCTCACATCTTTCAAAACTCAATGCCACTAGTTCATAAAGCTGACTTTCCATCACCAATTGTTAGTCTCCGAGTCAGACCTGCGATAACACTCAATGTCATCATCAAGGATCTTTTCTCATATTTGTCAAAGCTCCTCCAGAGCTATAGAAGATATCATATACCTGCAGAGGATGTTAGTACTGACTGAATGATTGTACAGCAATCTTAGCAGGCTGTGAAAGCGTAAAACACAAAAACCTGAGTAGTTACTGAGGAGCAAATAAGGAATGAATCAGGAATGATAGTTGATGAATCTTTAATGAGTAATTCCTGAATAACTTTGATTCTGAGACTATATAGTAGGTAATGATGAGCTACTGGAGAACAGACTGGGAGATACTATATTAATGAATCATTAGGTAATGATTAGTTCATGAATATCTGTGAATCAACGAATTGACCACTTTCTTCACGAGTTTTCCGTTGATTGACACAAACTAGTTGTTGTGACTCGAGCAAGATCTGAACACAAATGCGAAACCCAGACAAGCAGAGTTAGTTGGTAACAAGTTTTATGTAGTTTGGTAGCTAATCTGGAGCAGGCTGGGCTAAACACTAGCCGAGCTAGCGATGATTCGCTGGTGGCTCTCGATCGCGTTGGTAGCAGAGCCGTCTTCTGCGGCACCAGAGTTCGGCCAGCTGGCCGAGACAGCTGGTGGGGAGACTCACAGTCAGGTCCTGGCGATGTCCGACACTGTGGCGGGCTGAGGTGTGGCGAGTAGCGAACCCGGAAGTAGGTTGGCGAGACAGGCTGATGAACAGGCAGACAGACAAACGAATGGGCAGGCTGGCAGGCAGGCAGGCAGGCTGGCAGGCTGGAAACAGGACTGGAACAAGCAAGACAAAAACAGAGTTAGCTACACAAGCTAATGGCAAACTAGGACGAATACTGGGGAGTCAGAGTCAAAGCACTTGATACCACTATGGCTGAAAGTACGATCTGACGATGACTGCTGGGAACCCGGGGATTATATGGAGGAGGTTGATGAGTAGAATGAGGATCACCTGCTGCAGCCTGCAGGAAGGGGAGACACGCCCACAACAAGAGAACAGACAGAGGAGGGGTAACGAGAGGGAGACAGGAGTATGGAAGCCCGAGCCAGACACACAAAAACACAACAACAGGATCTGCTAAATGCAGATCACAACACTAGTGATGACACAATAAATACTAACAACTGAATCATAAGTTATATTACTGTTTGTGTATTACAGAAGATGACTGACTGTTGATACAGCTAGCGTTCAGAATTGACGAAGAATTGGACCGCTAACCAGGAACCGATAATATTGTTGGTTTTGATGATTTCTTATCAATTCCAATCCCTAGTACTGTTTATACTACATTGGGGGACCTATTAACATACTGTTTGTTACTGTTTAAATCTCGAAACTGATTCTTACTCACAAAAAAGAGTGTGTAATCACTACAGGAAACCTGTTTGATAACCTGTTTAACCGTTATATAACAATTCTTAAAAAAGGACGATGGAGGAAAATGTCCATAGGCTTCCCAGTGGGCAGCGACACAACAATGACACTCAAATGCTTCAATATCTGGTGGCGTAACCCGAAACAGGGCTGGCATCACTCTGTGGGGGACTCTTGGTGACATTTGGTTCCAGCTCCAGGAGGGCCAGATGTGCTGCTTTGATGGAAAAGAGACGTGTCAGCTCAGAAAACCAGCGTGACAGGGACGGCACATCCGAGGGAAGACCAGCCCCAGCGCAGGGATGCCACTGTCCTTTTCTGAAACCTGGGAGGGGAGTTCAAGTAGCAGCGCTCACTGAAAACTCTGGATACAATTTCAGGAGGGTTTGAAGGACGCATCCTTAATTCACTGATCAATCTGCACTGGAGAATCCCTGACTGTAAGAGACAAAATAAGAGGGAGGAAATAAATAAAGCCAGCTTTATCGCCTGCTCGCTGTCAATTAAAGCTAGGTCTTATCAAAGCTCTCCAGCTTTATTAAAATGCAGCACACTGACAGGCGAATAACCTCCGACAAATTAATTGAATTTTGACAGACGGCTCATAGAGAGAAGCGCGGTGGAGATCATTAAACAGACCTCAGTGGAGATCATCAGACAGACATCGATAAGCTCGGCTGTGTGATGGCAGTAAAACACATTATATGACTTTATTATACAGCAAATATGTTTGCTCACATGCGGTGTTCATTATCAATTCATCCAACAACAGACTTTTATGGCTCAGGTGTGGTTTTGGAGTCATATTTAAAAGATTTCTTTCTCTAGGGAGGAGAAGACGAAGGAAGCTCAACACAGTTATTGAGTGTTTCTTTAAGAGGGTTTCGGTTCACTTCAGGCTTTCTTGCATCCTTAATCAGAAAACAAGTTATGATGGTTGTTCTTTTCAAAGAGACAAACCTGAATCAATACAAACAGCAGAGCACCACATGCTTGTGCATGTGCATCATTTGCACAATTTTATATATTTGAGGTGTCTCATTTTCTCTGGCTCCTGTTACTCCGATCCCCATCTCTATCGTGAGAAGAGAAGAGGCTCTGTGAATTAAACCTTTCATACCATTTCCTTGGGGAGAGCCACGCTGTCAATAGCCTCGACCCAGATGGCCATAGACCGTTTTAGCACATCAGTCTCAGTGCAAGATGCCTTCACACTCTGCTCTGAGAGCTCAGGGATGCCATGATGGTTCTCCTGTCATTAAAAAACACTCTCCCCCTTTCTTAATAGCCTCAGCACACAAAAAATATCAAAATGTTTCATCAAGTTTCTTATTGTTAGGGTTAGGGTTATTTTTTTTTGTAATTTAGGATTTAGATTAAGATTTTGTTCTCTTCCATTTGGGCACTCCTCACCTTTCGGGAGCAGAGGTGTTGGAGGAATATTGCCTCTCACATTAGGTGTGACTTTTTGACACTGTTTTTTTTTTTTTACTTTTTGTTTGAGATATTCTTTTCTTACCTGAGGCCCGTGTAGTATTAGTGCCTTGTTATGAAACAAAGATGTGCAGGTTACATTTAGGTAATGTGGCCTTAAATTAAAAACAGGCACATCACTTAAAATTAAGCTTTCACATTAGCAAATGTTAGCATGCTAACATGAACCTATTTCAGAGGACATGGTGAACATACCTTCTAGCATTAGCATCTTAGCATCAAAATCCACCCTCCAGGACAGCTAGGTAAAACTGTTTAATTTAGTTATGATTATAATTACTTGTGTATTGTTGTCTCAAAGCATCAAACAACAATTTTGTCCAACCCTGAAAGGAAAGCATCTGTTGCGAAACGCAGCCAAGCAGTGACAAACATGTTAGCGTGCTGATGTTAACCTAAACAATGTTTTAGCCAGGCTGGTGTTAGCATTTAGCTCAAAGCCATGATGTACATAGCTGTTGACACAGCTGTCGACTGAGACAGGCAGGTAAAAAAACAAAATAAGGCAAGCTTTATTAACAAATGAAATTAAAATTAAAATTAAAACAAATAAAAACAAAGACAAAATTGAAGAGAAACACAAAACCTAAGAAAAAAAACAAAAAGCCATGGGATATAATGGCTAGAATACAAAGGACAGATGAACTGACAGAGTTAGACTTAAAACACAGACTTAAGTACACACGGGCTGATTAATCAATTAAACACAGGTGAGCATAGAAACAGGTGGGAAAAAGATAAAGACAGGAAGTGTAAAGTAAAACATGACACGATGAGCGGCTTTCAGGAAAAAACTAAAACTCAGCACCATGACACATGACTTATTCATCTCGCAGTCGTGTTATTCACCATTTCCTCAATTTCTTCTCTTTTAACTTGCTCTATTTGGCTGCGTGATGAGATTCGAGTAGGTGGATGGCAGCAACCTGCGGTTTACATGCTGGAAGGATCTGAGGTGGCTGGTGGTATCCCTGCGTCCTGCTGCTGCCGATTTAAAACACAGAACATCTTAAAAAGAGCAAAGAAACCATTTAATATCGTTGGTGTCAGAAGATTTAACTTGGATTTCTTTTGTCATAAAAGTGCAAAAGGAGGAAAATGTGCAATTTACATTTATTTAACAATAAGACCTTCATTAGAAAGTGGATTCAAATATGAGTACCTACTTCATCAGTGCGACACTTGTGCTATCAACTCTGATTGAGAGGACGTAACGACAATGGAGTAGAATAGCAAATAATTATAGTGCATCAGAGAGAAAGATAACAACAGTGTGAGTTGATTGTTATCTGAAGAGAAGTGGATATGGGATTATACAGTACGTAATGTGATCGTACTATGTTGAGAAGCACCTGATTGGTCGACAAATTTGGATTAAAGATGGATGGAATTCATACACATCTATTCTGCAACAGAGCTTCATCCTCTATGTATATCTTAGAGCACAAGAGGAGCATGTAAGGATTGTGGCCATTGTCTAAATGTTGCCTTTCCCTAATTTACTTAAACTAAAAAAAAAAATATGTTATATATATATCTTTTTACAAACATTAGACTCCGTCAATTCTTGCGAGCACACAAAATATATTTTCCTTGAGACAAATAATAATAAATAAAAAAGTCCCTGTCCCATTAAACCATTTAAATTAATACTCATGTGCTTTGTAATGCCTTTCCACTTCCTGTCTTCCTGTGTTTTTCATTAGCCTTTGTGTTTTCCTCGTGTGTTCCTCATTTGTTCCCCATGGCTTTATGGTTTGTCCTCTGTTTTTATATCACTCATGAGTTTTTCTTGGATTGTCCTTGTTTCCTTTTTGTTGTCAGCTTTTTGGATTTCAGCTTATTAAAGCTCACTTTTGTTTTTCAACATGCCTGCCCTTATTTCTGCATTTGGGTCCAGTTGCTAAGCTAAACATGAGCTTCCCAAGCCATTAAGAGAAACTGTATCCGAAGGCACTTCTGCACCGGCTTCAGAGCTCAGCGTCTTGGCTTTAAGCCTGCAGCATCCAGCCACGTGTGAAGGCGTGGACTTTGGAGCTCGCACTGTGATGAAAGTGGGCGGAGTGTCGCCGCGGCCATGTTTGTTTGGGACGGTACGAATAATCGTGAGTACCTGCCTTCGCGAGCCACGATGTTACCTGGATTGACCTTTCCCCCCGCAGGTGACAGGATGCAGATTGGCGGGAGAGCGCTGCGGTGGGTCCATGATTAGACCAGATCAGAACGGCGGGGTGTGGTGTTCTCTGTGCCGCTGTCACACACATCAAACAGTCAGGTGTCCCCATCAGGTATGAAGGAGCAGCAGGAAGGCAGAGAGACTGGAGGTGGAGAATGACTCAAAGCTTCACTCCTCCATTTTCTCCTGCGTCTCCGCCACCCCTCTGACCTCTGCACTCGTTTACATCCTATACTGTGTGTGTGTGTGTGGAGGTGAGTAGGCGTGTAGGCAGATGCAGGTGTGTGAGACAACCAGCTGGTGGTGGAAAAATGAATCAGTGTAAACGAATTAACATTAGCAGCTCTCACACTCGCAGAAAAAACAAATTTACACCTCTTTCACACTGACCTGGTTGCATAATTCATGATCTTGTCACGCAAAAAAAAAAAAAAAAGTACGGCATGGAGATGGTGAACGTGGAGAAATTTCAACAGCACTTCTAATGCTGCAATTTACATAACTCCAAACACTCTCTAAAGAACCTACTATTAATATTATAGGCGAGATTCATGAAGCATAATTAGAATCTGAGCAGGAGGCTTTTATGTGTCTTATTAAATACTGTAAAGGACAGACTCGGCTTTTGAACAACGAAGAGAATCTCATTTGAAAGCAGCAACACACCAGTTAATACTAAAAAGAGTTCTCAGCCAATCAGAGTCATTAGAGCACATTACTGTATGTAGATCTGTACAAAAGACTGTGGACATAGATTAGTATACAGTATGTGACGGAGGGTAAATGGATTTAACATGACACAATACATAAAAAGTGCAATATACATTTATATATAATATAATAATCTCTGTCTGAAGACAAAGGAGAACATGTAGATGTGATGTTGTTTGACCACTTGTAAAAGGAAGCAAACCAAACACATTTAGGTCACATTGTTATTGTCTGTTTTTTTAATGAAAAATACTATGTTGTGATGCCGGTGATGAAACATTGAGGACAATAAGATCATAGCTTACTAACTAACTAACTTGAGAAAAAGTGAAGAGATCAGGTTTAATTTGTTAATTTGTTTATTGTCTCGGTAATGTGTTAAATTAAATATACTTCAGTATTAAGTAAGTCATTTTCTCATACTGAATGTAATCTAAAGTACCAATAAATCAGGTTTTTTCTTTGATTGCTGATAAAATAAAATAATTTAAAATGCTCTGATGTAGCATTTGATCAGAAAAGTAACTATCAACTAAAGCTATCAAATACATTTGGTGGAGTAAAAAGTATTTGCCTCTAAAAATGTACAAGAGGGAAGGTATAAAGTACTTGAGTAAATGTACTTAGTTACATTCCAACACTGCTAACAAATTAAAAACATGTCTTTTCCGAGCCATAATTTGTACACCAGTGTGTGTGACATAAAACTGCTACAAGGTCTCCTCTGAGATACAAATGTACTCTCTGTGCGCTGGTGCCTTTTCCATCTTTGATTGTGGAATTTGTTATTTCACAAGGAAACTTTTAAGATATTCAATTTGTGACAAGCACTGTTTTTCAATCGTTATCAGTTCTTCAGCAGAGCTTTATGAGGAGCCGATCATTTTAATCAGGTGTGTTGGAGCAGGGAAACAGGGAAAACTAAAGGATGAGGACCGAAAAACTAAGCAATTTTAATTCCATGAGAGAGAAAGTGTCAAAATTCTGGGTTTCATTTAGAATATGAACTCAAAAGCAGGGGGCCAATCAGACTTTAGGTTGAAAAAAACATTACAATCAAGGTCGGTTCCTATTGCAGGATGCAACATCAAAAAAATCCCCCCCCCTAGAAAAGCAGTAAAAACAGGCAGAAATTATTAGCAGGCATGCAAATCACAGACTGGAACTTACATAAGATGATTTGGCAAAGAGACTGAGCTGCTGGACTCGAATATATATAATGAGTAATTAATTAGGAGTAAGGAGGGGCAGGTGTGTAGGCAGGGGATGGTCATGTGACCGGGGGAACATCTGAGGACAACTGCTGGTCTGGCAAGGAACCTAAAAAATGAAGGAACTGATGCGAATTACATCACCGAATCTCACTTTGGTGCCAGACTGTGGTGTCAGCTGTACTCGAGTCATTGGGAGATGCATGGACAGACACACTTAAACCAAACATAGCTATGGTGTTTGACTTCTGATAATGAAAGGCCTCCAGAAAATGACAGAAGAAGACACAGAGAAGGTTAATGACTTTGATTTTGTTATTGACACGTTGTTCGGCCCCTGATTTCGTTTGGGAAAGGCTTCTGTTCGAAGTGTAATTGCAGTCTCCTCACCATTGTGTTTTTCATTTTCTGGTCATACGACGCAGATATGTTGGGTTTTAATGCATTTCTCTCCCGTAGACTTCAAAACAGCTGAAACCGCAATCTGGCATCGAAGCAAGATTTGATGATATAATGACCCCTCCATCATTTTTAGGTTCCTCGATGAAGACGTAGGAAGAAGCTGAACACAGAACAGGGTGTCCACCTTTCTCTTAGGAGTTTTAAATTGGAATAAAAAAACAAAACAAATAATGTTCCCTAAAGCTCTCACGAGTGAAATAATATCCTGCAAAGTGTCTCGGTGCCAGGCCAGTCCGTTTTCTGTCTCAATCAATACTCTAATAATAGTCTGGACCCGGGTCCCAAAAGGACCATGTTCACCCTCTAACACACTCTGATTTCAGTCTGCTCCTCGTGGAACGAGCTCGGGTGTTTTCTGGCTATTTTTGCCTTTTGTTTAACGTGATTACGGGACGGAAAGTAATCTTCCGAACACTGAAAACATGAATATGGAACAGAGCAGTGTGACATATTGAAAAATCTGTCGCATATATGAAGGGAGGCGCTGGTTTTTCAGACAGCATAAGAGGGGGGAACACACTTTCATTCACACTCGCAAATCTCTGCACATTGTGTTCTGCAGGCGGAGAGAAGTGGAATTTCATTTTCAAGCAGCGAGAGCCCATCAGGAGTTTTCCTCTGCTTGCGTGCATGTGTGGGTGTGTCCCCGAGTGCTTCTCAGCGTCTCCTGGCAAAGCAGAGAGCGCAACGCCCGAGCTCATCTGTTACAAACGTGAGACGGTCACTGGAACATCTGGTCACACTGTTAAAGTCGTGAAGTTTTTCAAAGCCTCTCGCCTCTCCCTGCATCGCCGTGGGCTGCAGGCCGCGCCAGACAACGAGAACGAGAGCGAGGCTGCAAAATAAATGACTTGATGCCTCGTCTAACTCTGAATAAGGCACGAGCATTTTGTCAGAGGTGCAGGGAGGTAATGAAAGACGTCATCTGGGAGGGGCGAAGCATAAATCGCGGTGGCCTCATAGTCACAACTCAGACGGTGTTTACAGAAGAGCTCGCCCAAGCTGCTGTCAGGGGAGGAACAATTGATTGATTCCCCATTACAGAGAAAAATGATAACACTTACACACAAGTGAGTTTGACACCTTGCACTGAGTCACCTGCTCGAAGTGGATAAAAATAACGATAAAACTAATTTCAAGAGCTGCATCCTCTGCCAGTTTCCCCTTTAATGACATATTTTAATTGAATGATTCAAGCTGTTTTTTGACCCGCATGTAATTTTACCACTGACTGTTAAACAAACAGGAAGCAAACCAAAATACTGTAATACTGTAAGTGAGCTGCAAGGTATAAAGACTCTCAAACTAAAATACAGATTTGAGACTAAAGGTTGTGAATGGAGAAAATATAAAGTTACAGCAGTGTGGATAATACTATGTATTCCTTGACTGGGGGATTAAAGGGTCAGTCTACTCAAATTCCTAACAGGCATATTTTCTCACTAACTTCTACACTGTATTTAGCTAATAAAGATAGATGTTAAATATCTACGCTGTGTTTTAAGTCTTTGGGGATAGTCTCAAAAATTGTCCCTTTCTAGAAACATTGTCCTTGTTACTCTGAATAATTTACAGAATAAGGATCTACAGAACATGCAACAGTTTTCATTGGGACTATTTCTTCATATATAAAAAAGCACATCAACAAAACAAAAAAAGCCCATTAATTTCCATTGTCCTGGAGTAGAGCAAGAACAGAATCTCTTAAACCTAAATTTAAACTAAATTTGAGCAGATACAAAAGGTAAGTGAGAAATTACAGTACCCTTATTCTGTTATTTAGGTGGACTGACCCTTTAAATGCTACAGCGTGTGATCAAAGAGCACCACCGTCAGCAACAATCACTTGGACACATGTCAAACAGCTCATCTGCATTTTGAAGAATACCTCTCGGTGACATGCAACCAGCTGAGGCCGTGAGTCCACATGACAGAGACAAGGGGACGAGACGTGACAAGGCGGGAGCCCAGACATGCATGCTGCCCGGTGATGTGCGGTGCACCCTCTCCCTGTTCTCATTATCCTCTCTCTGGGTGTTAAGGAGGACTGGAGGTGGGAGAGGGGAGGGTGGTGGTGGCGGAGACTGGCTGGCTAACCCAACATCCCCTGTGGACAGGGAACAGATGGGACCCGACTCCCTCCACACAAATCACTGCCAAAGAAGCTTTGGCCTGCTCCCGTGACCGTTTCCAAATGACAACTACTGTTTACTGAAACAAGAGGAGAGCCCAGGGATGAGGGAGAGAAGGGAATGATGGGAGATCGCTATCCAGTAGTGGAGAAACAGGCTACATCCAAAGTTGACAGAAGCCAAGAAATATTAGCCTAACGAAAGGTGTTTCAGGGGCCATCTGAAAATTGATTTCTTTGCAGCAAATGGCAGTGTGTAAGCGTCAGGCGTTGTCCATGGCAACAGTTGATGTAACATTTGGGAGTGTTTGCTTCAGTGGTACGCTACTAACTGAAGCGTGTCCCTGAATAGCTTACTTAGCATGTTGCTACCAGACATGTTTCCCTCATGCTCATTATGAATTGTTAGCAATTTGAACATTTGTCCCGTTACAACGCGGTTTTACTCTGTGGTGCCCCAACAGCAGCACGCAATTGCCTGAGGCCTATCCGCCTAAGCACAAACTGAGTATTCAGTATTTTGTTCTGTGATTCACAAAGTAATGTAGGGACTGCTAAAATCACAGTTGGGACCAAGCTAACAGCTAACACCGTCCGTCCCCAGCTGCTTATTGAAATTGACATATTGTGAACCATTATCAGTAGCTGCCCACACAGATGCTGGACAAATCAATACTCCGAGATATAACCAACAATTCACAGCTGATGTAGAGGCTGTTATCAAGACAGACAAACAAAAAAAAATAAGCTTTTACTGATAAGGACAAGTAATACTTGAAAAAAAGAAATGATTTCAATTCTGCTGTGATGAGCCAACAAAAGTGCATCATTCTGATGTAAATTCGACACTAATTAACAATGGAACAAACACTGGCTAACACCCTTCCCTGATGGAATAAGTGCGGAAATGATTAATTAAGATTGTCATTCATCCCAGTGATGATCCATCTCAAATCTGCCCACCCGCCTGGCAGAGGCCTGGGGTACCTGGGTAATGTAGTCATCCACTGGGGACATAATTAGAGAGCTGCCACCTGTACTTCCTCTCGTCTTTCCTCCTCCAGACCTAGACAGGCCTCATTAGAGAGACTAGTGACTGTCTATGTGTGGGAAAAAAAAGAGGAGTAAATTAATCTACAGTGGAAATCTGACACTAATTAGTATTTTTGGCCAAAACGCTTTAAAGCTCCACAGAGACAATATCATTGAATCACAGAATACGTTTTAATTGTGCTCGTTAAATGCAGGAAACAAAATCACATCAAAACATAGCGATTGGATTTTAATGAACATCTATTAACAGGACAATACTGCCAGAACAGTGAAACACCCCCGGGCTCATGAGGATTCAGGATTCAGGAGACAAAGAGGTGAGTGAAAGTGTATCTGCTTTGTCCATAGATGACACCTCACCGACACGTGTGTTGTTCTGTGTGTGTTTGTGTGCATGTCAGGGGGCTGGAGGGGGATGAATGTTTATATGACCTGCTGACAGCAAAACTCCTCTGAGACCTTTAGTTTCAAAACATCTGAACTCAACCTACTACACACTGTACTTGGACAATATAGATGATATAATTACCCTGAGCCATGTTCATCATCACCATCAACTAAGGTGTTATCTTAAAGGTCCAGTGTGCAGGATTTAGGTGGATATATTGGCAGAAATAAAGTATAATGCTTGAAATTAGGGGACCTCTTTCACGGAGGTCCACATGAGAGTTCTGCATGTTTTGGGACTGGGTTCACTGAGGTGTATCTGTCTCCCAGTCCACCCAAGGCTCAAACAGAGAAAGATGGGATCATTAAACTTTATTAGCAGCACTAAAAATTAAAAATGCAACAGGTTTGTTGGCATTAAAAATATATATATATATATATGATGAAATATATAAAAAACAAACTGAAAATACAAACCAAGCAGAACAGAATATCAATGGTAAGGAAACATATCTCCCACGTTCTTTATTGGTTTGGGAAAAGATGAAAAATAGGTAAGTAACGTAACGTAAAATAACTCATGTTGACTTTTGGTTCTGTACACTCAGATCAATCGGGTAGAAGTCCTGTGTTTGTCTAACCCGTCCATCCACCCCTCTCTTGCTCCCGTCATAATTGTGACGGCCACTAGAGGTCGCCAACTAACAATAAACATATATATGGGTCATAATAAGCTGCTTGCACAGATTACTTTTGATGACGATTTTTTTTTTTTGTGATGTTGTGAAAGATAGTAGGACATAGGACCACATAGAGCAATGATTTGATCAACATATGGCTGGTACTACTGCTTGTCTTTGTAAACAGGTAGCCATGATCAAATCACTATTTTGAGACCTCTGCAGCTGTCTGTCAAAGGAAAATGAGGTGATGGAAGAATTAAATTGTGCGTTCAGCTGTTATCAGACAGGCGATTAGAAATCACAGAAAGCAGGAGGGATGACAGCTGGATGTGTCCATCCCACTCCTTAACAGATGTTGCTTGGGACGTCTTTCAAACCAAAAGAAAGAAAGTATCCAAACTGAAATATTTGGGCATTCTGTGGACATATCATGACCTGAAAACATGAAAAACACGTTTTTTTAAGGTTACGCTGTCTCTCAGGACAAACATCAGCATACAAACAGTATGTCATGTGCACACACGTTCTTTATCATTCAGTCTCGTCATCTCTCAAACATCTTTAACTCATTAAGCTTTGTAGTGGCTCAGTCGCCGCGTTGCGTCTCTCTTTTCCTCTATATCCCCTCCTAGTCCACCAGATGCCACAACAAGGCAGAGACAGCTGTTCTTCCTCCTACACATGATGAAAAAAGAAGCCGAACGTGCCGTGAATCAACGCCCGTGGCCATTTTGTCTGGGCGGCACTATTTTTGGTGGCGATGCACTTTTTTTTTATTTTCGCTCACTTCTTCCTTGACTTTACAGTTCATTCACATCATTTGAGCATTCATAATGTTGCTGACAATTGCATTGTGTGAGCTGGAGCTAAATTTAGAGTGTTAATTAGCCGCGCTCTCACTCCCGCTCTGCTTGTTCTTGCAGTTTGATTTGTTTGTGTCACCCAGCGTAGTCGCCTTCCTCGTGCTCCACCGACAATGGTGTGCATTTAAAAGATTCAGATTCAGATTTATCATGTCATAATTGATTCAATTAATTCCAACTGTTTAGAATTGGTTTATTTAGAAAGTAGAGGTGTAATGGTACACTGGTACCTCGGTGTAGGGGTCACAGTTCGGTACGAGTTCAATACGGTGGGAAAAAAGAAAAGTGACCAAATGCATAAAGCTAGGTTCCTTTTTCATTTATTTGCAACTGACAGAGGTGCGAGTTAGAGTTCCTTCCACCTTGTGTCCACCTACTTTCACCTGAGATAGTTGTTATAGCCTGTAGGCAAGACCAGACAAAGTTCAGTTATATACAGCACCATTCACCATTCAAGGCAATTCAAAGTACCTGACAGGGCCACGTAGATGCATTAAATAAAAGACATCAGAAAATTGGAAAATTCATCAAAAAACAAACAAATAAGTACCAGTCCCAGTATAAGTATAAGTCCCAGATCACCTCATAAAGGTTATGGTTCTGTGTTACTTTGAAGTTTTAGGCAATCAATCAGAGTTTCACAGGTGGGGGAGCATTTCAAAACTAAAAGGTGCTTCACCTTGTTTGGTCGTGCATTAAAGGTCCATACTAATGCTTTGGGATTAAAGCAGCGTCAGCCAATCCCTACGCATCAGTATTTGAAGAGTTGGGAATGAGACTCAAAAATCAACTTTTATTAAGCAGTAAATATTGAACATATATCTGGCAGAGGTTGTATTTGAATGCAGAGCAGAAATATATATACATATATATGTATATGTACAAGAGGAGGGACAACATAATACCAATCCTTGTCGATCTTCAGTGGTTACCCGTGAGTTTTAGAATCTATTTTCAGATTTTACTGCTTGTTTTGAAAGCCTTGAATGTTCAGGCCCCTGCCTACATCTGTGATCTGCTAACTGACGCCTGATCGCTGCCTGAGATCTTCCAGTTTGTGTCTATGTCTTTATATATGTCTTTGGCCCTTTCTTCTTTCATCTTTGGAGGCTTCTTAAAAACAACACAGATAGAAGTTGTTGATTGATTGACACATTTCGGTGATGCCGTCAAATATGTGTTAACATGCTCGATGTGTTTCCACACATAAAACTGTCTAAAAACGCAGACATGCCGTCCTCAGTATGGTTCCCACACAGCAGGCACTCTAACTACGTTGTCTTATTTTAACTTGCCGTAGGGCATCACTTTGTCTTCATCTTCATCTCTTTGTATTGTGTCTTCTTCCTCGGTTGGAAAACAGCATAGAGGTGCATTAGTGCTGCTGAAATGCAACAAATACAAGTACCATTACATCTCTATTAAAAAGTGTGTTTTGTATAGCCGGGGTAGATGTTTTGTATCTTAGCGCTGCTACACAGCTCATTCGCTTCAGGAAGGAACGAAATGGACATTTGCGTCGCTGCAGTTCTGAAGGCCTTCACACACTGAGACGAATAAACAACAGTCGTCTGCGTATGTGCTGCTTCAAAACTATTCACACTGGCAACAAATGCAAATTTGTGATAGTATGCTCCAATATGTGATTTTACGACATCATCACATTAAAATGAATCTAACCCCAGACCAAGCAGAGGGGGGACTGGTAGGAAAACGGAGCTAGCTTGCAGAGCTCACAGGGGTCTCTGGGGTCACACTAGAGCTCCGGATTGATCTCTGCTGACATAATGTAATTAAGTAAATTGCAAACCAATTGAGGCAGTGGTAGATTAACAAGCCCTTTGCTTTGGGAGGTTAAAATTACTGTTTTATCAAAGAGGTTAGTTAGAGGGCACAGTTGGATATAACAGCTTCAGTTCCCCGTCGGTAAATCCAACTTATATAGCAGTCTGTCTGTGCAGGCAGTGATTGACGGCACTCATCAAAGTCACCTTTGCCATATTGTCTTGTATATCATTTTGTGTCCTTTTTCATATAATACAGGGTGATGACAGACATAAACAAGCAACAGGTGCACCACTGTCAAGAGTTGAGACGTGAAATCCATTTCAGTGCAAAAGCTCAGAAAAATCCACCTCGTTCCTAAAACATGGGGTCACATACATATTTGCTCTTGTTTTGCAAATTCTTGTGACAGAAGGAACAGTTGGGAAATAAAAAATGTATGTTCAAATTATTCGCACAGTGGGTAAAGGCCATCGCTGTGGACAGATGCAATTAGGATGCGCTGTATGGTGGCCAGGATGTCTACTGCTATTAACTGAATACGCTCACACCTCCGCCCTGTGCTGCTTAACGTTTCTTCAGTTAAACTTTAAGCTTCTCTCTTCTTTTCTCCCAATTTCTTGCTTTATAATTGCGCTAAGTTGCAAATTGTGCTTCGTCACAACTTCATCTCTCTTTCCTCCCAGGAGAAGCCGAGCAGATAGAGCAAATGTCTGTCTCCATCTCTGTGTGCATGTTCGCAGCATCTGTTCCATCTCTGCTGCTTTATTGCTTGATGAATAAACAAACAGTCACCAGATTTGTCTTGGCTGCGGAATATCCATGACAGATCTGCCAACCCCCGAGATGCTTGTTATCATCTGTCAACAGTGAATTGTCATAGTTGTTCATTGTTCATCCAACTGTCTATCGTTACTGTAACTGTGCATCTACTTTAAATTAACCACGGCATTCATAAAAGGAGACGCTGCTTTTTTTAAGGACAAGGTGTAGAAATGCTTGAAAGTGTTTTGGAGCTACGGAAATATGTGGCCTGTCGGGTCTCACAACTTAAGTTAAAA
>OMLP01046309.1:72245-113687 GCA_900302685.1 Spondyliosoma cantharus
GCTAATTAAGGAGTGATAGCTGTGATATACTGTGATAACAACTGCAGCACCGAGGATCAACTATCTGCCTTACATGGATGAGAATTGTAAAGATTAGGTGATGATTGATTTACACATACACATCACAGTATCACAACTTTTCACTCAACTGAAAAGCAAGTCATAACTATGTTTATATTGAAGTACACCACTACTGTTTGCACAGGCTAGTTGCCAGGATAAAATGTTAGCACTTTATGTGTCTGTAAACCATGGAGCCGTTCAAATTTGCATGTGTCATATCACGTTCATGTGATGTTTATATGAGCTGACTGTCATGTCGTGAGGTGGATGGGATGGTGATGACGTTACACATAGGCGAGAAAGCTGCCAAGCCAGTGACCAATGTTCAAGACTGTGTCATTTCGAAGTGCAACAAGACACTGGAACCTTTTCTATAGTCGTGTTTGTGGTGAGAAAATCAGATTTTTTAATTAAATGCCAGGACATTTCCATTTTGTGCAGCAATGTTTGTGGCAATGAAATCAGATATTTTTGAAGAGACGCTCAGTGTTATCACAACAGAAAATAAAAAATGTTGCCAAAAGGAACATCAAGTTGCATCATAAAGAAATGTAAAGTTTGAATGTATCTGTGACGTGCAGAAACGTACATGGCAAACATTTATTATGGTGGCTGAGTCAGTTTGCATGATGAATTGTGGAATATATGACATTTATTCATCATTATAAAAAGCTTTACCAACTGAAGATTGAAATACATATTCATTAAAATGTACTTATAGTTTGTGTTTTTTGTACTTCATCCAGTTTTGGTTCCCTTCACAATAAAGACTATAAGGAGGTTTTGTGAAAATTCTAGGTGAAGCTGATTTCTCTGTCATCTTAGGGAATGCATGAGTATGAATCTCAAAAAGTACCGGAAATGAAGAAAATTAATACAAACTTCAAGTTTCCTTATTTTCTGCTCCTGCAGCCCTCCATTCACACCCACGATTGGTGGATCTTCCTTTCTCATTTCACATGTTCTGAAACTCTCACTTTGAGGTCAACGCCGGGCTCGAAGCCTTATTAATCCCATCTCCTCGCCGCTTCCCCAGGTGCATCCCTGCCCCTATGTGTGTTTACAGCCCCAGACCTGAAAACCAGAAAAGAAATTGGCAGGTGAGAGGTGCTATAAAGGTGTGTGGAGTGGCACGGAAATACATCACCCGTTTTTTTTGTTCACTCACACACAGAGCGCCATGATAAGAACGTATGGTATTTGAATGGTATTTTTCATCATAGAAGTAAAGGGACAGTACATGTTTTCTTGCCACACTTGTTTACCCTTCAGTGGGTGTAATATCACAACATATGCACACGCCTCTGTGTTTGTGTGTGTGGTGCTATCTGAGATATTGCTCGTGACATTTGCGTTTTCCACCTACTCACCGCCACATGGAGGGAGAGCAAAACAAATATATGCAGGAGTGTGAATGTGATATGAGCAATTAAACACATGTTTAGCTAACGAGACAGAGGAACGAAACGTCGAGCAGCTTCTGTGCATCAAACAGGACGATCGGGAAACAGAGCGTGAATGAGGCCGGGGCTGTAAAGATAAAAACAGTTATGTGAACATGATTAGAAAGCAAACTTGCATGTTTGAGGAAGTGGATGTATTTAAACCCACCTTTTTAAGCACAGTAAAATAAATGAAAGAAAATAATTTCAAGCGTGATTCACACCCAAAGAATTTCATTTTAAATTCTAATTTAACACCCTCAGAATACCAATCCTATCACCCACATGTCATATAAATGTGTAAGTAAGTAAAATTTATTTATGAAAGCACATTTATAACAGTTCACACTGACCGAAGTGCTGTACATAGCGCATTCAATATATTATGATTCCCAAGAAATCTACACCTATTCCTATGAAGCATCCTACAAATGGCACCTTTGGTGCGAGTGTGATATAACGTCACTGAAGCTCGACTGTACTCGTCATTACACTCTTTTCCTCTCGAAAAAACCCTTTCAGAGTAAGTGTAAAACTTGTTGTATTGATTATCATTCCAACCTTAGCTGGACAATAAAGTGTAAAGTGAAAATGAGGTGTATGGTGAGCCTAATGTCGCGCTCATGCGTTGAACTGTGTGTGGACATCAGGCTGATGTTACTCCTGTTAGGAGATATGTTGGAGGGAGGCAAAGATCAGCAGCGAGTGATTAAAACAAAAAAATTCCCACTTATTTTGAAAGTGGCCGTCTTGGGGCACATTTCGGATTTTATGGACTTACTGTGAAGCATCATTTTCACCAGAGGCTGATGTCTGTAGCCCTTTACTACATTCAGTGTCAGTGTCCTGTCTCAGGGCTGCTACATAAATACAACAGTTTTGTAGATTACAGCACACTGTACAGCATTTATGTTTCGTTTTTCTAATGTTTATGTGCTGCATACATTGTAAACTGTTGTGGTCTGACTTTTCTAAATAAAAGAGAATTCAGATTTAATACTGCTTGTGTTGAATTATGAAAAAAAGCCATTAGAATATATATCTATAAAAAAAGAATTGATGATTATGAAGTCCAACATATTTATCCTACTTTACATGTTTTCTCTGAAATCTAGCTTAATCTATACAAAGGTTTAGATTGTTTTGCATCATCTTGTCCTACTTTTCTGGCTTAAATGAACGCACAACATACGCGGACTGATATGCAGCAGATTATATATTTTCTTGTGTGAGCACATTATAGGGCCGTGTGAATCACAGGCACAACAGGCCGGCGAGTTTTTGTTTTTGTCATTGTGTCTTCATTTTCACTCAGTTTGTGTAATGTGTGAACATCCAGATTAAGTTAGATGAAGCTGTTAGTTGGTGTTGGAGCCATTTGTGCACACAGTTGGTTAATTTAACCCATTTCTGCATACAGGAGATGCGCACGCCTCACCGATGAAATACAAATAGAAAGACTTTGCTATTTTTACACTTGTAGAGCGGATCTCGCACCACTTTTCATGCCGTTCTCGCGTGTGTGTAGACAGTTTCATTCAGTGAAAGTGTAGCGATGCAGCAGTTGTTCCCTGAATCGTTGCCATATGTGTGTGTGTTAAAGTGTCAAACATCGCCTGTCTGTAGTCTCTCTCTGCTGTCAAATTTCGCTTGTGGTTTCATTCATTCATTCATTTGTCTTGTTTTTTTTTTGGTCTTGTGTATCTTTGTATCATAGCGAACCCTGCAGCAGGTTATGGATTTCCGTTGGCTAGAAAATAAATGCATGCAAACTTTGGTTTTGTAAGAAGCCATGCGGTTGAAATTAAAAGAAAGTTACAACACACGAAGTACAGAAACTGTAGCCTATTAGAATGTATTGCAAAAGGACAAAATGAAAATCTCACCGAACAACAATTATCTACAATTTTTTAATACTCGCTGACTCTCTTTCATGCATCATAATCATTCCACCTCTTTTAATCAAAAACCTCATATTTCCTCATTTCTCAACACACTTCATTAATCACATTCAAGAGCATCGAAAACTGAATTGCTTTTTTTCTTCGAGAGACTCATGTGGACAATCAACGAGATCTGCCGAGCACCGGCTCCCTCGTGCTTGACCAGGGGGGGACATGCTCGTACATGCAAACAGTGGGATTATGAAATTTGAGACGGTCCGTCTTTGGAGAGGATGCTAAGAGGGATACTCATGCCTCATGCACAGACAACCACATACGTCACTGTGTGTGAATGTATGTGAGTCAGAGTCAGTTTTGAGACAACTCTCTCCCCGGGGCGTCGCTATTGTACAAACTAGGCCATTTAATGTGTGTTTTTATTTATGAGGTTGAGAAAAGAGGCCCAGGTTTTACTTTAAACTTCCGCGAAAGCATTAGCATGTCTTTGAATCCAACAACCTGTTAAAAGATGAAGCAGCAAGCCAGCACAATGAGCTTCAGAGGAGGGTAATTAAAGCTTAACCAAGGTGGTGGCGAGTGCAATTAAAAACAACCAGGCTCAGTCGCATCCCTGGGTGGTTTTCTGTCATGAAAAACAAACAACAAAAAAAAAACCTCCCTCCAGCCCCCCCAGCTACTATCAAGTTCCTGAACAAAGCGCTGCAGAGGCTGCTTCACTTTCTCTGCAGGTCTCCTCGCTATAAGGTCAGCTGTGTTCTCTGACAGCCTGTGCTCAGACTATGGCTCAGCTTCTTATCCTTTGGCCTGACTCTGTCCTCTGCTTCCACATCATGCCACCAATCAATGACAGGTCTGATACTCTGCACACACTCACACACTCATTATGGCTGCAGCGTGCCGGGAGAATAGGAAATGTTTCTCCCTTGTTAAAAAACACCACGGGCAACATTTGAAACATCCGTGAAAGGATTACAAGTGAGAAGTGATGTTGCAGCAGTGCTACTGATCTAATGGAGGCATGTCAGCTCTTGCATGCAGCAGAAGAGATCGAAAGTGACTGATAAAAAAAAAAAGAGGAAATCGGCAGTCAACATTACTGAACATCAACACCCGACGGTGAAGCTCAGCTCCCTGGATTGCTGCTGCAGTCAGGCTGACAAACAGGAGTGAGGATAAATCCACTTTTTAAATCCAGAAGTTAAAAAGTGTATATCCAAGCTCTCCTCCTGTCAGTCAATGGCTCTGGATCAGAGCAGAATCTAGCAGGTGTTTATTCCTCCAGAGGATCTGGCTCTGCAGCTGATTCTATCCTCCAGACAAAGCTATCCGGCTCTGAGCAGCTGCTATACGCTCCTCCACTCCACCTGGCCCCTTACAGAACAACACAACAATGACAATGTCATCAATTATTACCCGACTCTGCGATTCCCCTGGGCTCTCAAGCGTTTTAGCATCTTTTAGCTCACTGTTTTGGTTGTCTAGCTTGCGACGTTTGCGTTTTGAATCACTCAAATGAAAAGCAAAACATGTCACAGAGCTTCAAAATAAAACAGGAAATAACAAAAAGTTCAAACTATGACAAAAACATTACATGATGTGACAACTTTAACCAGCCAGTTTCATCCAATTATCTAACATCCAATTATCAGTCAAACTTTTAAGTGGCACAAAGGTAAGAGTCATTATTTAGTTGGCAAAAAAAAACACGGTACGCTGGTGTGTATTCAGTTGTTCACCAACTCAAATCTTGTTTATTTAAAGAACTCAAGAATCATCTTGCAAGATGTCTTGATTCAAATGATCTTGTGATTGTAAATCTGACCGTTTTTTCATGTATTAGATTTTCATGTCATACAAATGTAGTTCAAGATTTCAACAGTAGTGAAACATGAAGACCAAAAAGAGCAAAGCTTAAAACAGAAAAGAGTGAACAGAATCTATTAAAGGAGCAAAGAGCACAAACACTGAGAGAGATAAAGAAAATAAATATATGGGAGCAGCAGTGGCTAAGACTTTAGTATCTGACTTCATTGAAACACACCAAATAAAGATGTCTTGGGTTTTTATCAATAACATTGAATTATATATTTGATGTTTAAACTATTCCAAATAAATCTGGAAGGAAATCCAATACAGGCTTTGCAGAGATAATTGCTTAGGTTTAGTCAGAGACTGTGTGTAAGTTAGTTTCCACTCTCAGTGACACATTTGGAAGTTATTATTCACTAATATGAATCAATACTTAATTGAATTCCCAGTTACTTTTTGCGAGGGGTGTCGGATAAAATGATTACTGTCTTGACAGCGTCTGAACATCACTCAGCCAACTAGACCAGTAGAGATCGATACTGTGCAGCTAATGTCTCATGACCCATGGTAAGTAAGACACTCACCACACTTATTAAGCTTTCATAAAGCTCTCACTATGTGACCACATGCCATTATATTGAGCTGAGCTCAGTTGCTAACCACTTCAAGCGACACATATTAAATTCTCTATTGAATGGGCACCCAGAGTGTTCAGGTTTTTTTATGTTGTCGTGAGGCAACAATTGGAATCTGTAGGACAGCTTGGTGAGAATCTGAGTCAAAAGGGAATGAACCAAGTCGACTCAATGTAAAGGCACAAAGATGTGGATAAAAGGAAGAGTTTACCCAAAAGTGACACTAAAACAACACATATTACCGTTCCCAAAACAACATGACCTGCAGTATTACAGAGACACGATACTGACATTTCAGCTGTAATAATTAATATAGCTGCTAGAGGTTTATGCCAAACAACCCAAAGTCAATATGGGTCATAATAAGCTGCTTCCATCTGGTCGCTTTTCTGATGAGGACGGGCTTGGAAAGTTGGGTGAAGTTTTACAGTCGACAAACCATTTCTGGAGCTTCACAGCAACAGTGTTGTAGCATTCCCATAAATAACCAAAGTAGCTGGAGGCTTCTAAAATGTAATAAACAACCCCAAAAAACCCTGAACAAACAGTAAATGGATCCATATAGCTCGGCCAGTATAATTAAGGGTGCGATGTATATGGATTTTGGTTGAAAACATTAAAAACTTCACTAAACCATGCTAACCAGCTCAACCTAGCCCGTCTCTATCTAAAGCTCTGAGCTCCCAGTACCGACTGCTAGCTGCATGGCTAACTGAGCTAACTAGCCAACTGCAGGTGGCAGCAGTCAGCAATTACTCTGGTGATATTCTACTGCCTATTTGTTTCCTGAGTACGCATTTGTCAGGAGGCCAATTCTTACATGTAACACCTTTAATGTGTCTGGAAGCCCTGAGATGCCTAATTGATTTGAAAAGATGTTATTTACAGCCTCAACACACGGTCAAGCTTATGCACCCGCTTCACACTTTTAGCTTAGCAGCTACTTGACTTGGCTTTAAAAAATAATGTAAATAACCTAATTTTTATATTCATTTTTGATCCATTGTGTTTGACATTTTAAAATAAGTCCCCATCTACTTCTGTTGTTTAGGAGAACGCTGCAACGTTTTGTGGACTATGAAACTTCACCTGACTTTCCATCAGCATGGGGGTGAGTAGATCATTGGGTTTGGAGTTTTGGAGGAACATTTCCTTTATGTCACAAGCAACATCCTGACAGGTAAGGAAATAGATTTGTGTCAATGTCGAGTGGAAGACAGGTGTGATCCCTAATGCATAATAGGTTTAATATAAAACCTGTTTGATTGCTCTGCAGCACACTTTTACGGCACGCCACATGTTGGAGGTGAAGTGACGGCGACAGGGTTTTAAATTCATGTCATCACAGGATAATCGCGCTGCATATCATATCGCACAGGAACAGGAGAAAAGACTTGCAAGATTCCTGTTTGCCTATGTTGTTTTCTACAGTTTCCAGCCCCACCCAGGTCCAGAGCAGTGAAAACCACAACAGCTTTTGATATGGAAATCGAACTGCTAATTTGGTCGTTCATTTATCTCCTGAGAGATTATACCAGCCGCATGACTATTCAGTGGTCACGTCAGACAGATGAAATATTTAGTAAACATTGACATTTCTGTCAAGAAACTCTTTCATCTCCTTCGAAACGCCAGAGGCAACGCCGACAGTATACTCTTTTCTTATTACTGAGTATTTGTGTAAACTATATTTGGACGTGGATGACGCATGATGAGTTTGGACTTGTCTTGCACTTGTGGATGAAAGAATCCGGGAAAAAAAAGATGCGAGTACGTCCGATCAGACGGAGGCATGCCATTAAGAGACAGAGCTCACCTGTGAACCCGTAGCTTCAATGATTACTCATGTGGAAACCCTTAACATGTTCTATATTTGTATTTCATTGTGACACTAAAAGCAGCAATTACATTTATATTACAGCTGTTGGCCTCACAGTATTTGCCTAATTTAGGTCAACAGAAAATTAAACAAACATGAGAACACTTTCAAATTTCCTGTTTTGTAATAAAAGAACAATATGCAGCTTTTTTTCTTTGAGGATGTGTTTGCCTGTTTCATCGCTTGGATGAGCACACAGCGTTATCAGTGGTGGAAAGTAGGTACATTTACTCCTGTGCCCTGAAGCTGCTCCGATCAATATTGTAATGTTAACGACAAACAAGGCTGTAAATGTTCGTGAAGTCTCCTTCATAACATCCAGTGGTTTCACACTTACAAATGTTGAAACGCAGAGTCATACTGTGGTCACTTTCTTCCTGTAACTACCCTCTTCCTCTCGATATGAAAGTCTGGTAATAAACACGCACTGTGTAATGTCATATTATTACAAATGTCTATATGGTACATTGCCTATGACTTTTTACCTCTTGATTGTGCTGAAAATTTGAGTTAAAATCAGTTGATCACCTGAAACATGACCCATAATGAAAACCAGCTATTATGACGTCTTAATAAAAGTCCAGTGTGAGCCGTATTTCTATCACCAAGAAACATACATGAGGTCTAAGTTACTAAAGTTATGTACATTCACTCCAGTTACTCATGAGGGTTTGGTGTCCAGCTGGGCTAGCTAGAGTTATCCACTGCTAGCCTTGCCTGCAATCAACCTAACTGTTAAATAAATTGACAAATATATCAGACCTGTGAGCTGACATCTTGACAAATTAGTCTGTTATCCCACATGAATCAGGCAGAAGCTAAATCCAGCCTGGAGATTAAAACAAGCTAAAACAGTCCTGCTAAAAAAGCGAACTGACCTCAGCTTTGCAGAGTATAGCAGTACTGTCAGATCAGATTTTTGACTTTTGTGGAAGTTATAATTTGGTGTGTTCAATATCCTTTCAAATCACTTATTTAAACATGTTAAGGTGTAAATGTATTTGTTATATTAACTTTGATTGTATTACCTTTGTATAAATTGTAAACAAAAACAGAGATGGAAAACTGAAAGAGTACATTGTGTTTGTTTCTAAAGTTTTTCCAAAGGCAGTTATTTTTGTTAAAATGGACAGTATTAAAAGACATATGACAGAATTACATCCTATCCAACTGTTACATAATGTTTTCATAGATTTAACCACCCAGGACTACATACATGTAAAAAAAAAATGTGCTAATTACAAATCATATCATATAATAAACCAACATTACGCTCAGCTTAAGGGCCTTTCTGCATGCAAAGTATTTACAACTTTTGACACTGCAGCCTTTAGCTGAATCTACTGTATGTTTATCATTAAGAAAACATGTTGGATGCAGAATTTAACTTACAGCTGAATATGTTTACATCGTAGTATTGCCACTACTCAAGGCTCTAATGTCTCAATTTGCTGCTAACTGTTCCTTAAAAACATGATGCTGAAAACTGAAATATGATCAATTTAAGAGAATATGTTTCACTCACATGGCTGATTGAGTCTGAAAATAATCGATGCCTGTTCCTCTGTAGAGTTTTTCCCTCTAACCGTCGTGGTCTGACAGTGACCACAGCAACGAGCTGCTGATGGACTGCTGAACGTCATTAGCTGTGTGAGCACTCCCTCGTTGCACAGAGAGTGCCTCACTAGTGAGCCCATCCTTAACCTTTTGGGGGTCATTATAGGCAAATAGAGACTCATTTTGATCTTATAACTAATGTCTGGTATGAAATATTCAAGGACCCGAAGCCTTTTCCAATTAGCCAAGCTGTAGGCGGTCGATTATGCTGCTCTGGCTGCATTCACCGTGACTGGATATGTGACCAGCTTCCTGTCATGGTCAACTGCGGGGATGTTGTCAGTGTCCCCGTCAAAGGCGGGAAGGAGCAGACAAAAAGTGCATTTCTCGGAGGTGAGTCTGTGATTCACCTCCCGCCATTCAACAACACAATGGGTCCATTTTGTTGTGTGGTGCTGCAGAGTTTTTAACAAGATTTTGGGTCATAAAAGAACTTTTTTCTTTCTTTTCTTCTAGATTCGGTCTGGCATGAGGCGTTGCTGAAAAGAACTCTAGCCTTGAGAAGGACAAAAAATATTTAAATGAAACATGCAAAATAATATTTCAGATTGTATTAAATATTAGAAATATTCCCAACACAGAAAAAGTGCGTGAAGCCACAGGTTTCTACACCTACCATCGTGGACTCTGAGACTCAGACGTCACAGTAAGAAGAAGTAACAACGTCCTTCTCAAATTAATTCCACAGTTGCTCAAGTTGCTCGGGGGCCCTAAAACTCTCACTCGTCTAATCTTCCCACCGTACCCCTGACCTCATCTCAGCTGGCGGAGGGGTGGAGCAGGTAATTCTGCGCGACAGCAGAGACCGAGGGAGTGGTGGTGACGGTGACTTTGACGTGGGAAAGTATCGTGCCTCTGCGGAGATTAAACAGCAGCGGAATCAATGGGGAGCTGGCCTCATGAATAATGCATGGAGGGGCGTTCTCCCAACAACTCCCTTCGAAGCCCTCCAAGAGGAGGCACAAACAAGTGTAAAATATGCAGGCGGAGGTCAGATTATTGGCCCTTTGATCACGTGTATGAACGGGGCACCAGAGGAGGCATTGGTACAAGGACATCACACGCCGTAGCTGAACGTGATGTGGGCACTCATTCGCAGGAAGAAACTGGAAATAATAACACGGCAAAGTTAAGTGATTTTAGAGAGTTTCTATGTCCAACATGCAACATCTCAAGGCATTTCAGGATGAGAGGTGTGAAACGAACAAGAACACGGAGACCAACAACAGGAACAGCAAGGCAGCATTCTTAGAGACGACACGTTTTCTTTTTCCAAGCAATTAAGCTGCTGCATAAAGGTGGAGGGGTGGAGAACAACTATGCAATGGCGTCTTTGAGGCTCTGCAATGGCTGACGTCATTTTATCAGCACCTGCTTTATCCCTTGAATGTCTGCATCACCGGCTCCATCAAGGCATCTGCAGAAGTTGGAGGAAACAAGCACTAAAATTCTGTGAAGAGAGAGCGATTATGTATTTATTGTTTTTTTAAAATCCTTAATGTGGTACGACCGGGGCTGAATATATAACAGTATCCCCCTCCAAAAAAGACTTCATGATGTGTACAAATGTCGTAGGACATCCTTGACAACATTCCCGTCTCCCTGTACTCACATCAACCTGTAATCTTTATTTCCAGGCATTGTCGGTTCAAAATCTATGGAGGCCCAAAGTGTTCAATATTAATGAAAAAGTAAATGTAAAACAAATACTAAAAAAATTAATAATAATAAATTGTGAAATTATGAAGAAAAAGTACACAAATTCAATCAATGATTCTTAAAAATGTTTTATCCTATTTATAGTTTGTTTTTTAAATTTCAAAGAACTTCACTTTTTAACATCATGTTCATGCCAGTGATGTTTCTTTCACCTTTTATCCAAATATATGTCTCCTGTCTCTTCAGCAACCAAGCTTAACGACTGCTTACTGATTTAGCCTGTTAGCTCCTGTCAAATAAAGCTAAAATGAATAGGAATAATGTACTTTCATTTCATAGAGTAATGAGTTGTTGTCTTTTTACTTTCAGTATACAGAATGTACTAATCATTTTTTAAATGTCATTTCCATTTATTCTGTGTCAAATGACTTCATAGTCTGAAGTTCGGCCTATTTTTACAGCCACCTCCTCTGTCCTGGCAAGAAAGAAAATGCAAATCCAGCAAGTGATCAAGTGTTGAGACAGTTTAAATATGTGGGAGAAACTCTAGTCCCTGTCTCGATGATGATGATGATGATGATGATGGCTGTGATGATGCACGTCTAAATTTATCACCACAGTCAGGCACAAGGGGAAGAGTCCCTGAACCTCAGTGGGTGTTATGAATCCTCTTTTCTGTTATATCTTTCAGGATTTGTTAACGTTGTGTGTCTGTTCTCTGAAATATTTTTCATTTCAGTGGAAATCGGCTCAGAGTTTCTATGGAAACACGTCAATACTTCCAGATGATGCTGAGGGAGGTTGTGAGCTTCTTGGAGACATTTCCTCTCGGAAAAACACAACAGGTTCATTGTGACAAGAACTAACAAGCAGCCTGTTCATTATCACCTAATTCCAATTAAAGAGCTTGAATATGAAAAAGAACACAATTGTTTTTTGAGGGAGAAATTATCTAGTTATCAAAGTATGGAGTGAAAAATATCAGAATTGTGTCTCCTGAAACAAGGAAACAGACTTTTTGAAGGAACCCCATCATTTATCTCTGTACTATAGACTCACTATTAGATTACTGGCATGTTGTTTCTGCATTAAGACACATTTTTTTTGCTTTCCTTTATTGTATCTCAGTTTACAAGCAGAAGTCTCATTTAAAGTAAGAATCAAATTCACACAAGCATGTTCGCAATTTGGATGAACTGCCCCTTTAACTGTCTTAAAGTTGTCTCAGGACTGGCTGAAAGGACTGAAACGCCTCTTATTCTGACCCTTGATTGTCAAACTTTACATCCGATGCCCAATCCTGCAGGTTAAAACTTGAAAACACACTTGCTGGTTGGGTCTAGGTAAGAAAGCTACTAGAACTAAACACTCTTACTAAGGTAATAGTAACAGACTAAGTAAAACATCATGGTTCGGGTTCAAATTGCTACCCTAACTTCTGTTACAGATGTACCTTCGTTGTGACTGACGTTACCTTACATCACTTCACGGCATTAGTAAGTTAAAAGAACTCGACACAAACAGCGGACTCTTGAATCAGAAAGCCCTGCGCTCGTTTAACCCGTCCATCCATCCGCGACCTCCTCCCTATACAGACATTTCCCTCTTTATTCACTCTCCTCCTCACTTACTCCTCCTCTCCAGCTGTAATGATTGCCTCACTAGAGGTCACCGCCTAACTACAAACGTGAACAGGGCTCATAATAGGCTGCTTTCCTTTTTCCACCTATATGGTCGTTTTTCTGATGAGGACAGGATCCATCCCTCGTACCCGCTGCGCTGGTTATCAGTCAGGATTGTTTTGGTGATAGTTGCTGAGTTTTGATCCTGCGACCATATTTTTTCTCCCCAGGTTGGACAAAAATATGTATTTTTGACTTTTTGGTAACCATTTGTAGCTGTTTCCGATAATTAATTCTCTACAGTTTCACTAATGTTAAAATTTCAATTTCAACAAGAACATCCACTTTGCTTTTAAATCTTGTAGTTTTGGTGATTTAGTATTGTTGAAGGTTAATCTGCTTGATAAATGATCTATAAAGGATAATAGCTGCAGCTAAAATAAGTTAAAATAGCTCCTAAAGTCTCCCAAAGTAGCACAGTCCTAAAATGTTAACTCTGATAAACAAAAGTTTGGAGTTTACATCGTACATTTTCTTGAGGGTAATTTAAAGTTATAATGTTCTGTCTTTTTAGTAAATCGCCCTCTTGTCTAATTATTCCAGAACTCATCTTTAGGTTTATATTTACCTTGTTACTTCCTGAGAGGACAGAACTCACACAAACTGCACCCTGTTCGTGCTGCGTTACATCTCATCCTTTTTATCTGCTGCACTGATTCTGTCACTAAAATGCAGCGATGTCAGCAGCATCAAAGGCCGCGCTTCAGGGGAAACAGTACTTCAGAGTCCCATCTGTCCACATCTGAGGTTTGCATCCTGCCCGTCCGTCTCGGTGCAGTCACACCTGGAGCATGTTCGGTTCGACCTGCAGGTCTGTCGCTGTGTGATGTATTTCAATGATCCATTCAGATCTGCTGGGAGTCTTGTTTTTTCTGAATACCACGGAATACGCACATTGACTTTTTTTTTTTCGTTTCACAACAACACCCAACAAAAAGCTGACCTTGAGCTTGTATCGATTTGGGCTGAATCCTGTTTAGTCACCTTTTGTATGATTTCCACTCCGTTCTGCCCGGTGCATTCTTTCGCCGCCGGCTGTTGGTATTCAGACCCATCGTTTAACAATCAATGTTTTATTCTCGGGAGGATGAATAGAAGTCGCCATAGAAACCAGAAGTTCAGACTTCTCTAAATGAGTCTGGGCTGAGATATTGGCAGCCAAGGTTGTACTTTTATCCCATAATATTTAATCATGAATGCCCTCCTGTGGAAATATCAGGTGTTATTAATCTGGCAGGTAGATGTTGATGATCAGATTGGGAGCAGACCGACGTGGGAATTCACTGCAGCTCCATCAGAGAGCTCAGCTGTTGCTTTTTAATCATCCCCAAACAAACCTGAGCTCCGTCTCACTGATCGGCCAACTTAATTTAAAGGCTCAGGATGCCACCGGTTTGTTTATAATCAGTCCCTCCTGCTCACATTAATTACATCTACTCCGAAGTCTCTCTCACAGTGTTTTCTGCCGCCTCAATTTTCTCCTGCATGGTTTGGCGAGTACAAAGTTGACTCAAGCTGTCACATTTTTTCAAATTTTATTCAGTCTGGTTCTGTTAATTCATGAAACCGCGTCTCTATTATGCTGCCCAGAGTTAACTCCTCATGGAAAAAATTTCCGACCGGAAAAATTGAGACGTCTGCACATGCAGCTGAAGTCGGGTTCTAGTTAGGAGGTAGAAATGTAAATGTAGGATAGAGAAAAAGATACGCTGAAACTATATACAAACTCCTCAGTGATACATTTACATAATAGTTTAGTCACAAACACAATGTTTCGCCAAATACATGGACTGGCTTATTACTTTTATGTTGGAACTTGTTGCAAATATCTTCTTTCTCTGAATCAATATCATTCGGATGTCCTTGGTGGCACTGAATCATATATATGTACCGAAACTGAAATGTAGCGAAAGTCCAGATGATGGGTCCGAGCGGTCGGGATTTCTGCTCCAACACTTTACCTAAACTTGAACAGAATCAAGTGGAAAAGGGTTTATTGTGCTCTCTCAGACAGCAACATGCTCAAACTAGAGTCACCGCTCTCAATACCCCTGTTTTTGTTTTGTTTTTTACTGCTGGGAGACTCGCTCTCTTCTAAACCAATTCTCTGAGGCCCTTTTCTGCCACTGCTAGGCTAGCTAAGCTAACAGGAGTTCACCTGGGATTTCATTCTGCGTTATAATTGGATTCATTTACTTTCTCATTATGTCAAGATATAAACAAACTTCACAGAATGTCAAAATGGAAATCATCCAATTACACATAACAGCTACAGGGAAAAATCCTCTACTGAATGCACAACACAAGCCGTGGCTAGCTCACTAGCTAGCATTGATTTGATCCTGCTCCTTTGAGTTCAGCTCATGTCGCTTATTTTTTTTTCAGCTCTGTTTTGCAGTTATAGAAAATTTTATATACAGTTTTCACATAACTGTGGTTTTGCTACGTAGCCAAGGGTAAATGTAAGTTTCTTTATACCACTTCCTGATTGGATTTTGGCCCTCAGCATCGCCTCCCACTCACTCCTTTTCATTTCATTTCCCTACAGTGTTTTTTTTCTGTAGTTTGTTGCTGCAATACATCCATTCAGCCGAGATGAATAATGGTGAAAGCACAGTCCTATAATGCACAACATTCTTCAGCAGTCAGATCAATAGAGAGCGGTCGGCCTTGAGTGAATGGATGAGTGTGTGTGGGTTCGGTGGGATGATGCTGTCATTACATCAGTAAATGAATGTTAATTGACGGCGTGGTGTCCTCTTTTCGAGTCTTTGTGGAAGTCATTGTAATCTCCGTCTTTTACTAATTGGTTGTTGCTAATGTCTTCTTTGGGAGGTGTGTTGAATGTCATGGCCGCGAGGAAGAGGTGAGCCAGCTTGTAAGATGGCAAGAATAAAAATGACTAATGACTGAAAGCTGCTGTAAAACACAAATAAAAATACTCAAGTTTTTGTTTTCCTATGGTTTATTCTTCCGTTCATTACCACGTTTGCTCACATTGCAGGTTTAAAATGGAAAGAATGTACTTATGTACTAATTGGTATTCATCCGAACGCAACAACACCTCCTTCGCAGAGGCAGACTGGTCACCTGTTCTCCCATGAGGCCTTTGTGTTATGCTCACTGCAAGCTTAAGTAGCAGGTTGAAGTAACGAGCTGCTAATGAGCTGGAAAATGTGGCAGGTGGACACGACTTAATCAAGCAAAATACTTGACCAAGGAAAGCATTAATGATCACAGGGGAAATGTTTATGATACATTTTAATGGCACTGCTAATGATTGTTTCAGTTTATCCTGAAAATATTGTAATAAAAGGTACATTTTAGTTTGTCTTCATTGAAAGTTTAACTCCACGATAGCTATCAATAGTAATCCAAAAGTGCCACACTGAAAGTTTCAATCTAGAAAAATCTTCCTTTTTTAAATCTGTTTATAAAATCTAAATGGTTGTCTTTAATCTTTCCTTTAAAACAAGTCTTCACGTTGGTGTGATGCACGGCAGTTTATGTAGATGAGCATTTATCTCCAGGATTTACTGCTAGAATAAAAAAAAAAAAAAACACGATCCATTAATTAAAAACAGTGACGTTTGAACTTTTGTCTCTGGAGAGAACAGGCTGACATCCAACAACTATTCCTCCTCACATGTAATGAGACACCATGCGTCTTCCAGCACAGCCTATTCAAAGCCAAATGAAATTACTTGTAACTCAACGAAAGTTGTGTTTTATCGTCAGGATGTATGTAAGTGAGTATTTTTCATAAAGAATCCCCCCACACATTTTTTTTTTTAATCTATTGTGTTACCTGCCTTTTTTCATGTAAAAAAGCTGGGTGACCCCTTTAATTTACAGTCCGTTAAATACATAGTAATGTGAAGGAATACTAAGAAATAACAAAAGTACAGTCAATTAAATAAGCATAATCACATGGTGTGGTAGTATAATTATCAGAGAGAACAAGGTAATTACTGAACGAACTTAAAGCAGAATTGATAAGTAATTACATGGGAATCAAGCTAACACAAAACTTGTGTTACTGTTTATTTAGCATTTGTAGACTGATAATACCAAGTTGTGGTTTCTTTTCTAAAGAGTCAGCATGTCAGCATTCCTAAAGACTGAATGTAGCCAGTTTCCATGACACAGGTTAGTACTTTGAGCATACCAAAGCTAATGTGTTTGTTATTCATATTCCTAGGTGATGTTGTACACTTGACATCCAATGTGAAGGTTACTATGTTGTTCTCTTTCAAATAAAAATTACCTGTATGTTCCAGCCTACGCAGACCATTGAAAAGAAAATAATAGCTAAAGTGCTTATCACTGTACTTTTCTTTATGTTGAAACTACCCGTATGATTCAAGGTATTGTTGCTGATGCTACGCAACTTTCCTGATGCTAGGTAACATTGCTGATGCTACGCAACGTTGCTGATGCTACGTAATGTTGCTGATGATGCATGACGTTGCTGACGCTACGTAATGTTGCTGATGATACATGACATTGCTGACCCCAGATAACCTTATACCAATGGTTCACAAACCTTGTTAGAAGCTGAACCAACTGTCAGAATTCTTAAAACAATCATTTTGGCCCTGACAAACATTTTAAATAATTAATTTGCAATAATGATAATGTTTTAAAGGAAAAGAGATTTTTTTTATTCTGCACCTTTTTGCTAGCTCTGTAGATGTTTTTATTTTATAAATACATATTTCCACTATTTCCATAACTGTTTTTCTTCTGAATCACTGTAATTACCCAATACTTTCCAATAATTTGCCAGCGATTCTAATCCTACTACTACACTCACTACGTAACTAATGACACGTAAATGAAAGGGTTGTCAAAAGCTGCAAACAAACTGTAAAAAAAAAAAAGAAAAAAAAAGAGCAGTCTGAACAAGCAATCCTCTCTCATAGTGATTAAACCTTTTTTGGAGTAAATGATGAAATAATGAAAAAAGAAAATATCTTTAAAGAAAGAAAGCCCGAACAGATTTATTGACACGTTCTGTGATGAAATAAAGCAACGGAAGATGAAATAGGGGGAGTTCAGATTTCAATCAATACTTCATCGCTGCACTAACTCGGGTTTAAACAGCGAAAGAAAAAACAAGCGTGTTCCATGGAAACTGTATGACGCATCACCCCCACTCTCTGTACTCGGTGGACAGGGCATACATGATGCAAAGCCTGAGAATATCACATTCACGCTTGTGTGCAAAGACATTATATTGTTCTCATATAGCATACTGTGTATTTTATTATATCCTGAGCACAGCAGTCGCTGGGGGTTTGACGTGACTTACCAGGAGAGGCTCTTCACGCTCTGATCTGAAAGTAAGGAGAATGTGTAATATGCCTTTTCTAATTGTCATGTACAGTAGCATCGTTACAGCAGGCAGTTTGTTTCCTGATCTTTGGCTTCTCGCAGCTACTAACCATTTAATGATCTCAGTCACAGTGAGCTGATGGAGGATGACATGCTCTGTGGAAACTGGTGACAATGAGGGGAAATACTGTCCACACACACACACACACACACACACACACACGACTCAGTGAGATCCTTGTTGCCCAGCAGGGAGGCTGCAGGGAGAGTTGATCTGTTCTGCTCTGCCTCCAGAAATGCCAGCAGGTCAAAGCCGAACAGCTCTGAAAGCTCATGTGTGGTATGTGTGTGCATTGTGAAATAACATACAGTGCATTATGTACTTGTAGTACATAATATCATAAAAGCCTGACCGACTTATGCTTTTGTAAGTATTTTCCAAGCCCTCCTCAGCCTTATAGCTGTCTGAAAATAAAGATGTCCAAAATGGTAGATTAAAAGGCCACGAAAACTCAGTCATGGTCGCACAGTACGACGCGATCTAAGAAAAGTTGGAACAAGGTGGTGGGCGATGCTCAGTTAGGATTAAGATTACTTAAGAATTACTTAAAAAACCTGACCAATTGTTCAAAGTATTTCCCTGGCAGCGGTAGAAAACAAAAGCCACTTAATAAGATCAAGTGTGCACGCATGTGTCAACCTTATTAAGCTAATTTAAATGTGTGGAAATATTGCCTCCTCTCACGCTGTTCTCTGCTCTTTCGTGCAATCCTAGAAGTCAAAACACATGGGCGAACGTATCCACTTATTTCCACCGACAATGTGTTAAATGACAAAGACCATTTAGCCCCCTGAGTCCGTCACTGCGGGGGCTTCCTCCAACAGGGCCTTAATTCCAATCAAGCTCTTCAGCCTGACATCCAGTTCAGCCTCGAGGCCAACAGACCTCTGCAGCACTGCTGTCTAATAATGTAGGAAGGCATAACATTAATAAAAGTATTGCTCCATCGTGTGTTGCCGTTTATTCTTTCGTTCAAAACTCACTGACATCGGTGGGAGGAAACAGACAACGATCCATTAATTTCCATAGAACTGATCCCTCCTGGTTTTTGGGACTGATCACTACTGAGATTGCACCGTGACTCCTAATTATCTTCTTCCCATTTGACACTGAGCAAAGCTGAGAAGTCTTTCATTGTCTATAAATATCCATCAAACGGGAAGAAGACCAAATGATGAGACTGCGACAGGCACAGAGGTGTTGATTCACTGCGGTGCTAAATGTTGAGCTGCCAGTTTGAGTCGCCTGGGATTGATGTGAAACTACTGTGACCACTTTAAGGTTTCTTGTGGAGAATTTATGTACATTCCTTTAAATTTATAATGGTAAAAAAAACAAAAAAAACTGAGTAAGTAATTTACTTTAGTTTGATGTGAACAGCCAAAACAGCTGATGAGGCAGGATGTAATACTGGGATTGTATCCTCCAAACATGTAAAGTTAAAGAAAGTGTTTAATATTGAGGCAGAATCAATTAACCATCATGGAAGGTTTAATGGGCTGAAGGTTGAACAAAACAACCAGTTAAACTAAAATGTACTTCAGGTACACTATTGGGAACTTTTTGTCTTTATTAGTCAAGACCAACATTTTCAATGGTTAGCATGCTAACAACCTACACTCAGATAAACAGGGTAAACATTATATCTGCTGAGGATCCGCATCTGAACATTTGGCACCGTGAGCATGTACAGGGCTCCAGACTCGGGTTGCACTGGGGCGCCAAACTTTACAGTGCACAAGCACATAATTCAGGCACACACAATAATACATTTTGATTAAAAAAAAAATATTGACACATTATGTTAATGATGATTTCTCCAGCTAAATCATAAAAAAAATAATAATAATAATAAATCAGGCACCAAATGTTCTGGTGAGAGTTCTGGTGACATGTGTGATCAAAATAGTGATATAGTGATAAAATACCACTGAACAGAGTGCTAATGAGCTGCTAGCACGGCTTCGACGTTGTTTGTATTGTCCTGACTGTGAGAGTGATGGAAAAAAGAAGTGTCATTTCTTTTACTTTTACTCCCCAATAAACCCTTCGATTTTTATTGTGGAAGACAGTTTATATATAATATTAACAGTTAATCTTAACATTTACAGATCAAAGTATGAAAGCTAACTTCTAAACAAAGAAATGAGTTTTATAGCTTACAAGATGTTTTATTTATGAAGTCAAAGACGTTACGTAGGTTACTGATTCAACAGACATTAAATACCAGATGAGTTCTGTGTACGTCCTCTAAAATGAGGCAAGCCGTCCGATCGTGCACAACCTCCTCGATGTTCGCACTGGGATCTGATTGGAGGAGGGAGCCTAATTGACTGTCCCATCATTGCTGTGATTGACAGAATAGATCAGACAGTGAGCATGTGTCTTCCCCTCAAACTTTAATGAAGGTAATGAATGGACATGAGCAAATTACCCTGCCCCGCTCGCTGTCATGGCTCTCCTCACACACACTCGCCCTCCCCTCCCCTCTCCTCCGTCTCCGTCAGGGAAATTCACCGTAGCTCCTCCGGCTCCACGAGCACCTGATCCATACAGTAAGTGAGATGGAGGCATCGCTTTTAGGGGGGGGGAGGGGTCTGCCATGAGCAACATCGAGCGTGAGAACAGATATGTGGCTTATAAAAGTGTCACAGAGATTAACAGACATGGGGAGATTCACAGCCTGTCTGGATCTGCATTTCCAACATGCAATACACATGAATCACTATGCATTATTTAATCACATCACGACAGAATGCTGCAGGAATGATGTATCTTTAAAGGCTAACCCGCAAGTTAGCATCGCCCTGGTTGACTCGGTGTAAGCGGGCTCAGCTACACTTCACACTGTAACTGGCTGGTTCATGCTTTGTGGGTGGAAGTATGGGACATTTGTCTTTTATGTGATGAGTGAAGGATCTGTTTAGTTGGACCGACACACTCCTGTCCCGCACTGCTGGCTTATTCCTACACACAGACGTCATATCAACTCTGTTGCAGCATTGTTACTACCTCCACTGGTGGATCAGAGGCTGAAGCTTCACACAGAAGGTTAATATTGGCGCAAATTCACACCTTAAACAGACAACGTGAATGGCGTCTCCGTCTCAGCGACTCCGCCCTCCCATCACTTGCTTCTGCACTACGTAACTTGAGTGGGAGGATCGGATCACAGCGTTACATACGAGTTTTCAACACATAACACTGTTATGATGTAATGAGTTCTGTTTGTAGGTAGCACCTACGTTACGTCTGACACACTGTCACACGCCTGGGATTTGATTGACAGCGGCGTTGCACTCGGAATCTGTGGGTGGCGCCAGTTTCTACATAGTGTTGCCTTAAAAGCTAATGTCAGTGGCCTTATTACTTATATAGCACACGTGAGATGTACTATGAAATAATAATACGATGACGGCTATAAGTTTAGTCAAAAGTGATACGTCCGCGCTGAATCTTTTCCTCAGGCAGCGGACGTATCATTAAAAATACATCCTGCCTTATTAATATGGGGAATATCAGTCAGCGTTAACTGCCAGCGGTTGACTCCCTTTAACTGAAGCTGTCTTGTCATTTTCGACAAATAATTATCACATGGAGTTAAAGTTCGTACCAGACTGTGACCCTGAGGTGCTTTAGCATGATCCTGGAGGTGGATGTGTTATTAATAGTGCTCCTCATGACCCCTGCGCGTTCTCGGAGAGACGTTTTCATTTTGTGCGCAGCGACGACCCTCTGGCACGGCGCCCTCACCTCATCCTGAATTTCATCAGCTCGTACGCCCCAAGGGTGTCCGGTCGAACAGAAAAACCTGGAGAAGGAGAGAGATTCCCCCCCAAGTTTTTGCCCACCAGCTGAAACATGGCGGTCTCGGAGAGCTCGGTGTAATTATGTCAAAAACCTTTCTTTATTTCTAATTAAGAGGATGCATCAGCGGGATGAGTGTTTTCCTCTCTTCTCCGCACTCTGTTCTGTGCGAACAAGGGCTTGCTCATTATTGGTCCATTCAATGCAAGAGTGTTATAGTGTCAAATTAGATTTGTCTCACCATTACAAGAAGTAATTGGTCGAGGCTCTCTCTGTAATTTACTCTCAGCCGGCGCTGCGTTGCTTTGTGGTGAATAATTGCTCCTGTCTGGCTCACTACTGTTATGGGCGACGTGAGCGTGGAACCCCTGCAGCTGAGGAGACGACAATCTGCAATCCGCGCGGCTCCGACTCTCATCCGTCCTAATCTGCCGCTGATGTCTTGTTGAGGCTAAATATCTTCTGGGAAAATTATAGAGAAATTCTGTTAGTTCGTCGACAAGAAATGCGTTGCAGATTTATGAGAAAGGCCGCGCGAAGATGAGTAAATATTTGATGAAGTTGTGAAAGGATTTATGCTCCTTTTCCGATGCCGGGATATTATCTCCTCATTAAAGTTTTGGCAAGTTTACGTCCACGGAACTCAAAGTGAAGCCACATCCCCGGCCCTCTGGGTGATAAACAATGAAGGTGAACGAGCCCACAATCTCATTTAATGGCCGTAATGTGTTCATAAGACAAGCTCACAGCACTATGGATAATGCATGTGCGCAGACATTTTAATAACCCAGGACTGTGGTACTTTTTCTCCCCACAGAGCCTGCTTGAATCACCTCGCTGTATACTGATGAGCTGCTGTGAGTCTTGCCGTTCATATGAAAAGATATTAAAGGCTGGAACCCTGAGTGCTCTATGCAGTTTTTTTCTTTATTGGGTACAGATCATCATTAATCACCATTTGGCTTTATTACAGTCAATCACGGAGTCATATAAAATCTGAACCCAAAATAAAACGACATTTTTCCTCCTTTCCATGTCAAAAGCTTCAAGTTTTATATATATATTCTTTTATGTAATCTATTACATTTGACCTTTTTCTTTTTGCATTTATTATATTATGTAAGAAGAAAACAAAAGGGTACTGAAATTAAAGTGATGTAATACTTGTAACTAAATACTAAAATGATTTCCTCCTTTTTCTAAATGTATTTGCAGCAACACGTGTCCGCCGATAAAGCAGTTTTGGCAACTGGCATTCTGTTTCTGTAGCGAGAGACAAATCCCAATTATTGAAATCCATCTGAGCCGATCAAAAAGGCCAAGAGGATCATTAAATGTGTGCGCAGCAGATCTCTTGTATAAAACAGAGCGAATCTAGTGACGTTGTTGTGAGCTCACAGAGGAAATTAGAGGAAAAGTTATAAAATTAGACAGAAAATCATATCAGATCATTAACCCTCACGTTTCTTCTATCTGAGAATCACTGCTAAACTGTGTAATTGTATTTTCGTCTGTCTCAACGAGTCATCCCTAGACTGTCTTCAGTTAGTCCAGAATTCTGCTGCGAGGTCGTTGACCAGGTCCAGCAGGATGACTCACATCGCGCCAACTTTATATTGGCTTCTTGTTTATTGCACTCTTCACATACAGAGCCCTGTGCGGTCAAGCACCTGGGTATATTCCTCAGCTGCTCCATACTAACCTCACCAGTAGGTCACTCTGGACCTCTGACCTGGGCTTCCTCATTGTGCCACGCTCTCATCTGAAAACAAAAGGTGACCGTCTCCTTGAAGTGGCTCTTTCTATTGACTTACGTTATTTGGTCTCTGTTGACGTAAATGTATTAATTCATTAATATCATTTGTATCAGCTGCTGCTATCTAATGTTCTAATCTGTATGCTGTTTTACAGTTTGAGTTTGTGTTTTTGTTATTTCCTGTTTTATTTTGAAGTTCTGCGTTCATGCGTCATGTTTTGCTTTTCATTTCCTCCCTTTGTGTGATTTCCGGCTCTTTTTCTCTGCTCACCTGTGTCCTGTTAGTTAATCAGCCCTTGTGTATATAGTCTGTGTGTAGCTCCCTGCTGTCTCTGTCAGTTTGTCTGTTTCGTCCCCCTGAGCCTGTTCATGTGTCTTCATGTTCTCCCGTGGTTTGTTTCTGGCTTTTATTCCTCATGTTTGCACTTTGCTTTACTTGGTTTGAACTTTGTTTAGCTTTTGCGTTTCGGCTTAGTGTTTTGTATGTTTTCAGATCTTGATTTTTGTTCTTCATCTGCCGGTTTGTGTGTCTTGCACTTGGATCCTGTTCTGAAAAACCTGACAACTTGTGACTGTGCTCTATGAGAGGTGCTACATCAAATACATTTTACTTACTACTTACTTGCATTTAATATTACAGCATACGAATGAATGTGGAAGAACATACGATGCCTCAGGGGAAGTTTCCTGCAAGAGACTCTTGTTAGGCTTTATTGGATCTTACATAAACAGTAGCACAGCATCAGTATACAGTCAAATTTGCTGTGAAATATTTTCTTGTGTTTTTTTGTTTCTCCCTTTGTTCTGAGTGAAAGATAATTTCTGACAAAGTTTTTTTTCTTTTTTTTAAAACCTTCAGTCGGGTCCAGATGGTTATTTCTCTGATCTGACATCAGTGGGTCTGTAAAACTGAGGTTGTGATCACACTGTTTTATTTTCTTAAAACTGTTGCTAGTTGTTGTTTGTACAGTTATATAAGCCTCTCAGATGAGAGATTTTGAAAATGAGTTGATTTTTTTCTTCTTCTGCACTTTAACACAACATCCCTCTACTTCAGTGTTGACACTGTATGCTTCCCCAAACTGCAGATATGTGACATTTGTTTGTTTCATATGTATTCTTTCAACACTTCTACAATACGTTTCATTTCACGTTCATATTACACGTATGAGTCACATTATGGCGCGTACAGATCTTCTCTTAGTATGGAAAGTAGTTCACAGCAAAAGCATCGTCATCACTGCCAAAACGGCGACCGACGAGCTCCTTCTTCATCCTGGGGAAAGGCAGTCGTCTGATCAAGTCAAATCAAGCGTTTAATGAGTTCAGATCTGCATTCCTGGATGACAGCCACCGTCAAGGTTCGACATTTAGTTGTCTCATCCACTTCCTTTTTTTAATGGACAGTTTGACTCTAGTGCTGCCTTCAAATCAATCGTGTTCGACGTCTTCACAAGAAGAGTCAATATCATTTGTGATATCTTGCAAGTGGACATTTTTGGAAAGCAACGTGTTTGCCGTGTTTCCACCTACTTTTCAAAAATAGCCGAAGATGGTGAGTTAATAATTTGTTAATATTGCAACTTTTGCTTCTAATTTTCAAAAATGTCAAAGGAAATCATTGATAGTCACAACTGCTTCAACTTTAGTTTCCTGTGTTACCTTACCCGCTTTCTATCCTGCTGAATTGTTAACCTCACTGACTTCTAGACATCGTGTTCTCATGACTTAACCATTTTGAACTGCAAGCATATTATGTACATGCACGTCTTCCCACATCGTGTTCCATTTGAAGGCAGCATACAACATCACAGTACTTGCTCCTCTGCTCATGATGCACGACTGTCTCTGTCAGTGAGCAATGTTTTCTGTGGATTTGGTGAAATAACTGATGCTTTTGCTTTTTCTTGGACGGTCTCAATCAGTTCCAGTTCGGCTCATCCTCTCATTTCTAATAAATTACATCAAATGTTTCTTGGTGGGGAAACCTACACCTACATTTACTTAGATTTAAACAAACCACTCCAAACAATAACGCTGCAAAAGTATCAAGCCTAATATCACTGACTCATTAAAGTCCCTTCTGTGTGTATTATAGCAGGAGTTTCAATAGGACAGGAGTCTGTAGCTCACCTGGCTGCAGGCCACGGAGGAAACAGGCCCTCATGGTATATTGATGGCCTTGGCTCAGATCAGAGTCCTTCACTCTCTGCTAGCGGTGTCCTGGTTATACATGCCTCACAAATTTTTAGCTTAGGGATAGGATTTGAATAAAAATGTCATAAATGATTTAGCGATAAAAATGTTCCTGTCCTCATGACGTGCGCCCTTCTCCGTGTGAAATGATTTGGCAGGCGTCTCACAATGAGGCTCACCTCTCGTTCGACCTTGCTGCATCTCAGAAAACAGTACATTAAGGCTTCAGCTGGAGATGTGAGCTATGTAAATGACTTGTTTTTATTTACATTTTAAAAATGCATAAATCCTGACAATAAACTGCTAAAGGAAATTGATATAAATGACTTTTCATCCCGTCCTGACTTCATTCTGATTGCAATAAAAGTAAATGTAAGCATGCACGCAACTTTACGAAGGTCAAAATGTGAAGGCCACAAACTGTTAGGATGGCCAGAGCTCAGTCCTTTGTTTGACAGCTATGATTGACAGTTGTTGGCAGACTCCTTTGTGCTGAAAAAAGTTATTTTTCCATCGCTGACCACGGGCAGCAGCAGGCGCACGCCTGGGAGGTGGCATTCAGTGTCAAGAGGAAACACTGATGCTGTGCCACAGCTCATTAGTCTTGCTCTCATTGTTAAACGTTCGAAAACTCGCTTGAAATCTTTGAATCTGAGGAGGTCAAAGAATTTGCAAATGGCAGATTTGCTAATTGTCAAAATGTGACATCAAATTATGCTGCAGTGTTGTTCTCGGGGGTAATTAGCTGAAATTATGCTAATGGAGGCCTTCCTCTGATTTTCAAGAGATTTAATTAAAGAACCAGCTAATTGGGCAAAGATTTAGTCTTATTAATGCCAAACAACTCTTGTAAATCTGGAAGAAGTAACAGGTTTTAAACATTTTCTTCCCCTTATACTCCTTTAAGATGCTTAAACTGTTGTTTTGGATATATTTTGTGCCTTCTCTCACATGTATTATTGATCAGCCCAAGCTTGCTTTTAGGTCAAGTGATCATTAGTTTAATAATGATCACTGCGTATACATATGTGTATATACACTGCAATATACAAAAACAAGGCTACATTCCTGCTAGCAGCTCTGTGAGGCTCTGCTTATAGGCACAGGGATGCTTTTAGCTAAATGCTAATGTCAGTTAACACTTACATTGACAAAGTTTGAATAATGATGTTTCGCAAGTATATCGTTTACAACGTTCACCATCTGAGTTTAATCTGTTAACATGCTAACCTGTACAATGACACTGTTAGCATGCTGATGTTAGCAGGTAGGCTATAATGTTTACAATGTTCACCATCTTAATTTAGTGTGTTAGCATGCTAACCTGTTTACAATGACAGAGGTAACATTATTATGTTTAGGTTTACCATGTTAGCCCGTTGGGAGGTTAACTAATGTTGGCATGTTAGCAATTGCTAATTAGCATTTTGTGTTGGCTAAGTAGCCAACCTAACAGCACATCCAATTTTCGCAATTTTCGTGGTCATTTTTCCTGATAATCTCCTGATTTTACAGTGATACGAATCAAATAGGTGTTTTTCAGTTTCTGTGTTGGATAAACTATGTGTTGAGTTACCTGGCAAAAACAGAGGCAGAGTCAAGCATGGCGTGTGCGTGGGGGTAGGCCGTTTGCCAATACCCCAGAAAATCTCCCTCCTTTTCACAGTTTAACAGTAGCAAGTATGCAGAAGCAGAATTCTGTTGGCCATCCATCAAACAGATGTCGAAAACATTTCCATCAGAACCGGAAATACGAAGGTGGTGTTAAGGGGAAAAGCCAGGGCATCACCAGAGCCGGAACTGATCCTCTGGGTACCATAAATGTCCAGACAAAGTTTCAGGTCAATCCTTTCAGTAACTTGCCATCCACAGTACCACGTTGCTATCTTGGCTGAAAATGCTTTCACATCTGTGAGGATAGAGGGGAGCTGGAGAAAGTCCACACTTGCAGAGAGAGAGAAGAAAATTATTGCCAGTGAAATTCTGAGATGACAGTTCTTCACCGATTGTTTTGCAGCCTCAACGTATGAATTACCAATACGAAAATCATCGATATGCAAAGAGAAAACATATACAGCATACTGTAACGGTGCAACTGTTCGAAAATGAGAAGATTCTTTAATGCTGCAGAGGAACAAATCTCGTGGGTCGCCCTCCCTGCATTCCTGCAATAAACCATTCTCTGTGAATAATGTTTGAATAATGTTTAATGTTTGTATGAATTCAAAGTGAATTTATAAAGTAGGGGAGGGCTGCGGCTGCCATGTAAGCATATTTTAGCAGTTGCATGAGACCTCCTGGTAATACTAATTCCTGCTGTGGTGGAAGACATAAAGAGAAGTCACTGGTAAGAATAGCTTGCACAATGAGTCTCAAAACTGTGTGAGTAAAAGAAGCAGATGATCTCTGAGAGAGGACGAGGCCAGAGGGTGTCTCATGAGCTGTCAGGTTTATTAACCTGATGCGAAAAATGTTTATTTAATGGTCAGGTGTTTTAGGAGAGTCGAGGGACACTCGCAATCCCAGCAGATGTTGCCTGTGTCGTCATTGCCGAGTTCAGCTAAAGTTTAATTCTAACAAAATTCAAGGAATGGTGTAAGCGCAAATCACCGCAGGGACTAAAGAGATAAATCAACGTGTTTACTAATGGAAGTCGAAGCAATTGTTGTTCACTCCATCCTGTAACTGGACTGTCGGAAACATCACTTAAGACAACACGATATCTTGCCAGCCAGTCCATCATCTCATTGTCATGTTTTGCCTTGTCTCTGCAAAAAGGGGTGGTTTAGCCACTGCAGCTGCTCATCTGCTACTGGCCTGTGGAGGAAAGAGTCGGTGCAGAGTCAGACCTTCTGGAGGAATAAACACTCGGATTCACATCAGACTGTGCTCTGATCCGGAACTGTTTACGGGTTAGAGAAGAGTTCAAGGATTACTTTTTCACTTTTATTAAAAAGTGAATTTTTCTTCACTCCTGTTTATCAACCTGACTGCAACAGCGATCCGTAGTACAGGGAATATCACTGAAGCTTTGTTTAGTCCCGTTCGCTGATTTCCTTTTCCACTCACTGAAACTATTCATGAAGCTAAAGCATTAAGTGACCAAATAAAACGCACTCAAGTTACCTCAAAGTAACTGTTATGACTCTGGGGATGACCAGTGCCGGAAAGATTTGGGATAATATAAGAGCACAACTCAACAAATTGATTTTAAGCATTTTAATACAGAAATATTTCATGAATACATCTTAAATTAAGTGACATAAGAACAAGAGATTGGCAGAAACAAATTCCACATCATTGCACTGTTTTAATTCATTATATATTGTACAAGTTTTAGAACTTATTTTAAATATGTAGAATATGGACTCTAAGCAATATGGCAGAAAAGCCAGTACGCATTTCTCTTTTACAGCGTGATCAACAAACGGCTCTTTTGTGAGTCTCTAAGTCACTGAGGCACTTGATGATGTCGTCCAACAAATATATGACATCATTAGATAGGTTCAAATGGAGCACCAGGACATAAGGAGTAACATAAAGTACATAGGATGACACCCAAGAGTTGTTCCCATACGCAAGGAAAAAGGCTTTGCTGAATGATCCAGGGCTGTCAGCAGAAATGGCGGTGCTCAGTCTTTTTTAATAAGCTCGGAGCTCAACAGTGCAGCTCACTGTCAGACAGTAATGGTGCTGATTCCCACATAAAGGTTTGTTTGCTGCTCGCTTGTGATTTTTCAGCGCGTGTAGGGGGACGAATAAACGAGCATCATGCATTTTTCACGACTTCGCGAAACCACTGATATTATGAAAGGAACACAACTTTTTTTTTTTGTCTGCTGAGTTGCTCGTGGTTTGTCTGCGTTTCCGTCACATCTGTGAAATCTTATTTTGGAATTATTTGTCAGCTACAAAACGATGATGTCAACGCTTTTTCAGTCGTTGAAAGTGTTCTGTTTTTTATTTTTTTTTCAGTCTTTCGCTCCCCGCTGCTTCATCAACACTTCCGCGCGGCAGCATTACCTCAGGAGGAATCTCAGAAGACAAGAGACTTTATTTCAGGAGCAGTCACTGTCTGCTAAGATGAACTGTGAACGGCTAAAGATAGAGGCTCTATTTTAGTAACTGGAGATATTAAAGATACATATGAAACAGGCGGAGGCAGAAGATGAATGATGGCGCGCTCATTCAGATCTCGGCCGACTACAAAGCTGCTTTTGTTAAACATCCAAAGGTTATCTCCAGTCAGCGGAGCGCCGGCGTAATTATGGATGCTTAATTGACAAAGGTTAGTTAGCTGCTGATTAGCGGTCAAGCTGCAAATTAGCACAACATCTGAGAAAGAAACCGGCTGCTGTTTTTTGGTCATTAACCCGGCGACTCACTACATAAACTCATTACAGTCAGTGCATAGTGGTATTTCCGGAGCACCTGCCGACATGAAAACAAGAACATTTACATAATGTGTCCTAATATTAGCTCTAAAATCTGCATCATCAAGGAGATGTAGACCAAAAAAAAGGAATCAAGGAGTGAGGCTGTTTGATGATTAGCCTCTTCTGAATGCCAAGTAGTGCACTTAAAGTCAGAATTCTGCATTAAGATGTCTAAAATCGGCTTAGACCTTTGTTATATATTTCATTGAGTTGTGTGCTGACAACTACACAGAAACCCACAATTTAACTCAAGCTAATGGTGCTTTTAATTTGGTCTCCTGTTGCCAGGAAGGAAGACTGCGAATGTCACGTCACGTAGATTTTCACCAGCAATGGTGGTTGTCAGCAAACAGGAAACCTTAGCTGTAAGATAACGAGCAACAGCACTCACCAAGGGTGTGCTTGAGGTCAACTCTGACTAAACTCAGCACTCACCCGAGACTCCGTTTCTCTCTCTTCTATTCCCCCTTTCCTCTGTGTAATGTTATGTGTTCATGAAGTAAAGTTCATTCCCCCTCCAGCTCCAGTCAGCAGACAACATTACAGAACATAAACACCCGACAATGGAAGTCACCTCCACGGATCACTGCTGCGGTCAGGTTGATAAACAGGAGGGAAGATAAATCCACTTTTTAATTCTTAAAGTTCAAAATTAATCTCTGAGCTCTCCAAAATTGCATTGTGTGTGTTTGATTACAATTTTCAGGCACTTGTACTTTACTTATTGTTTCATTTACTTGTATTTCAAGACACATTAGAGATACATTTGTGCTTAAACAGAAATATAGTAACTAGTTACTTTTCAAATTAAGCATTTAGCATTTCTAATATGTAATATAATAACTAATATGTCGGTTCTTTGAATCAAGCAAACATTTTTACTTGTACAGTAATGGGTTGTTGTTGTTTTTTACACAGTGGCATTTCATCTTTTACTTTAGTAAATGATTTGAACACTTCCTTCATCACTGGTTCACGACATGTAAAATCCAAACAGGGATGAAGGAGTCATTTGCTTCAGCACGACAGGGATCATATTGAAAACAAGCTGTCTAATCATGTATGACAGGAAATTAGTTCCTTCCACAAAGCAGACTGCAATGGTCATGCAGCTATTGCTCGGCTAATTTAGAGATATGCCTCAGCTGGAGTCATATCTAATTACCTTTCTTATTCATCATCTGTTTATTTGTGTGTCATTAGGAACGTGGCCACTTAAAAGGGTTAAAAGAATCCATGAAATCTGATTAGGCTGCCGCTCACTTTGGCGACTGGAGAAGACTGATGGGGAGAATCTCCAATGAAGATGAATAACCGGAGCGTTTCTCGAAATGCCAGCCCGGAGCAACCGCTGCACTGATGTGGAGCGAGGGGAATGAATGCAGTCTGTGTTGATTTATCTACATAATATGATGCAAATATTTACAGTGTGCAACTTTTTAGAAATTTAGAAAATATGTATTTTTTTTTATATTAACGGATATATTAAATGGATATGAAGTTAAAAGATGTTGCTCGTATCGACCAACCCACTGAGAATCATCCCCGCTTCACAGCTCCACCCAGCTCTACAGAGTCTTTTAGCTCATTGTTTTGGTTTTGGAGCCCTCAACTTGATTGCTTTGGTACACTCTCACTGAACATTGGGTTGGTGGAGACTACCCTGACCTATTTCCAGAACCTTTGACCACATCGGCTGTTTGCTCAGTTGCCATGGAGATAGTGCAGCGTTATTCACCATGGTTTTGGAGCAGTTTTAGGACTTTGCTCCTAAAGAAAGCTAATAAGAAGACCTTGAGTAAAGATTCTTTTGGTGTTGGTGCCGTCTGCCAACACTTTCAGATCTGTTGGCTTTGTTTCTTAGCCCTGCACACCACTGAAAAGCCCATTTAAAGACGATCAAGTCATTAAAGCGTTTTAAATCAGAGGCCGATAATTGCTATTTTTACCTTTTATAATTTGACATTTAAGTCTGCTATTTGTGTTACGATACATTATAAATGTAACAACATAATATATTACACAATAATATTTGTTGCTCAGGTAAATGTATGATTTCAATCGGTAGCAAATAAGGTTAAAAAAAAGTGTGATGCTCTTTTTCAAGAAGATGAATGAAGGCTGCGGCCTGGTAGCGTGTGATTTATCTCTGCACGTCACGTACCTGCTGCAACAACAGAAGACAGGTATATCCACGTCAGCACAAGTGAGATAAATTAACTCTACCTCTATATTTAGCCTGATTTAGAGTGAGCGGCTGAGCTGATTTATTACCGCCATCTCATTGGTGTCAGATGAAATGATGAACGTCTCGGCGTGAAAACTACCACAACAGGACACTTTATAGCCTTGTTTTTTTTTTTCTCTCTCTTTCCTCCGTGACCTCCCGACACATTAAGGCAAGAGCGCGCTGTAATGTGCAGGGAAGTGTGGGATTTAATTGTGTACATATCTGCCAAATCGCCCAAAGTGTCTGTGACCTTCTTCATCCTGTACACTCGCAAAGTTACAGCCACTGTCCTTTTCCCGGTGATGATTTCATGAGGTAATACGTCGTGCTAATGGATGGATCGATAGCGTGATGTCAGTGGATGCATATTAATGGCGCTGTGGCCTGTGTGTGTGTGTGTGTGTGTGTGTGTGAGCCTCGAGACCTACAGTAGCTCTAATGATGTGAGGAAAATGACATCAGGGGTCGGCTGACAGCCCAATAATGAGTACAGCGTTCAGTCCAAATCCAGGTACATGCTCCCCCTACATCTGGCCTCTGAACCCAGACTGCCCGTGACGTCTGAGCCAGGAGAATGCTAATTGGGCTCTGATGCGCTGCACTTTCGTCCACAGAGAGAGGGGAGGTGGAGGAGGAAACGGGTGCGTTGCTGCAGACGTGCAACACAAAAGGGTGTCGAGATAAAATACGACTTCGTTATTTAGATGTGAGCGTTTGTTTAGATGTTGTTATGAGTAAAAATCCCCAGCACTTAACGCCTCAGCGAGAAAAGGTGGGATGAGAAGCAAGACATTTCAGCGCCTTAACAAGGTATGCTGTGAACTGCTGTCGGCTCTATCTATTCCCTATACGCTCGCAGACCGCAGACTAGAGACAAAACACACACACACATCGTTGCGACTGAGGCTTCTGCAAACAAATTGTCAGCTGCTCGGCCTTTTCTCAAATGCCACGAAACCTCTCGTCTCATGGTCCACTACCAAAAATAAACAAGATGCAAATCTGTTAAAACCTGAGAGTGAATCTTATTTAATTGTTCGCTGATCTTTCTGTAACTGAGTCGAAGTTTAAAAAGCTGCCACAGGAACGAGTCCTAAAGTTAACATCTGTGCACTTCTGGCTCCTTCGTCTCTCAAAGTCGAAGTGGGCTTTTTGAATAGGTTTTCAGTTAAATGTCTAAAATAAAGTCTGTAGGTAACACAAGCTTAAGAGATTTTCACGTTTCCTTCGACATGAACACCCCATGATTGAATTATAAAGTGTTCACGTGCAAGCCGGTTGCTAACATGTGGCTAAATGAGACTACCGCCATCGCCAGGGACTTTAAACACCAGACGTAGACTCATCCACTCACTAGTCCGTCTTTAGTTGCAAATTATTGACTGATTCACTAGCCTAAGGACCACGCTGTCAAATGATGCGTTTAAACGATTTTTTATGAAGAAAGAAAAAGAAAACAAAACGTTGAAGATCTTTGTTCTTCGAGTTCCTCGAGTGCATTGTGGGGAAGCTTTGTAGAGAATCCGCCGCTGCACCCGGGCAGCGACGGACCCCCTCATGGACCTACGAAGGAGAGGAGAAGGGTCAGGTGGTTATTTGTAGGAATACCGGAAGTTGGCGCTGTTGAGGTGTGGTCCTACTCCTGAAACTTCGCTAGATAAGCTTCAATTAACTCTGACTTTACAGCTCATACATTGGTCAGTTTATAGCGTGTATAGTGTGGTGAAGTAAGATGCTTAGTGGTGGTGACATTGAAGTCATACGACCACGATGTCGTTTAGCGAACATTAGCCTTTTGCTGCTGGTGATTTCATTTATGCTTTTCAGAAAGTGGTGTCCGTCTGTGAGGATAACAATCCAATAATCGGCAATAATCCAAAATACAATTAAAAAATGTCATAGGCTTTTGTCAAGGTTACCACGGCAATGCGAACTTCAGGGTAAGCCTACAAAAGTACGTCATCCAGGCGTCACTGCATGGTAAAATGGTGAATTCGTAACTTCAACATGCTGCTTACAGCTGCAACAATTCTCCGGTTAATCAATCACTTGATATAAAAACAGAAAATTAAAAACTATTTTGATAATCAGTTCATGTTTCAAGTCAAACATTTACAGGTTCCAGCTTCTCAATTTGGAGGATTTACTGCATTCCTTTGTCATTTATGACAGTAAATGAAGAGTGTTTGGGTTTTGGACCCGATTTTTCAATTAGTCATGAAAATAATCAGCAGCATTGACCAATAATGAAAGTTACTGTTAATTGCAGCCCTTCTGCTGGTTCAAAATACCCACTTACAAAAGTGTCAGTGGAATTTGCCACTGCTGACGCTGCTCTACACCGACTCCTCCTCTCTTGTGGTTTTGTCTTATGTGGTCTTCAGGCATCAGCTGACGTCAGGTGTGTGTTGCATTAGGAACTCGGTCAGAAGTCGGCACCTTGGCTCAGCGATGTCTGAGTCTGCACAGTAAAACCTCCCCCAGGTTCGCTATTGATCACAATCTACAGCTGAGACTGAATCCTTGGAGTGTATTGATGTAAGCAAGGCCGCATTTGGTTGCCTCGAATTTAAGTATCATTTGTAAGGTGATGATTTATTTTTGATTATTCAAAAGTTAAAGCTTCACTCATCAAGGTCAGACTCGCCAAACAGAAATCAATCTCTCCCCATGTTCTGTAACGGTCCAAAAGCTCTGCACGATGACTCAGATTCTTGTCTTTTTCTGGCATGGGTGTGACGTATAGAAAGAGACTGAAGACTGTCAAAAAGCCCAATCGATGGCTTCAGAAGCAAAATGTTATGATTTTTCTTCCTTCTCCTTGCTGTACCGTACCTACAGTATGAAGGTGTTTGAGAGAGATTTAATAAAAACCTGGAAAAGAAAAAGCAGACATTAAAAACTGAACATTATCCTATTTTTTTGCAGGATTGTCCTAGATTTTAGTGAGAAGGCTAAAGAGAAGTCAGAAGTTCACAAACAGGCTAATGTTAGCTTCCATATGGCGCTGGTCATACCTGACTAGGAAAGGCTGTCGCTGCAAAGCCTCTGAGCGTACTCAACTGAGCAAGAGTGCGTTTTTGTTGCCATCAGTCTCACTTTTTATTTTTTGAAGAGGAAAATGTGTCATGTCCTCTTTCAAAAGTTTTTTAGTCTGACTTTAAAGAATTGATAAGAATCAAGTGCGGAGACGTAGAAGCGCTGTCAGAGATTCGACATGAATGAGATTCTTGCCATTTTCTCTGACGAACATTAAGAGATTTGATCTTGGCACAAGACATTGGTGATTCACAGCTTCAGTGAGAGATATTAGCACAATAACTGGCCTTGAAACATGAGTCAATCTCAATTGATTCAGTCGGGGAGGATAACTTGATACCTCGTATCAGACACCTCAAACTGTCTATCTCCTTTCAAAGGGTGGAAGATGACGGACCCATAGTTTCAGATTCTGCCCACGCAAATAACAAATGTTTCTCTTTTGCTGGATGTCTGGCATTAAAGAAATGACATGTGTGGCTAGTGTCAATACAGCAGTAGCTTTCTGTCATGGCTGAACTTTTGCACTGTGCCGCAGTCAGTCGAGTGGGGGCCCGGGAGACGGCACCGATGAAAGGGCTTCATGTGGATTCCCCCTCCAGAAAGCTGTCACTCACACGACACCCCTGAGGAGCGGGGGAGTTCCTGGGCTGGAGCTCTGAGTTTAGGGGTTGGGGAGAAAGAGTTGAATGTTGGAGAGAGGCAGTCGGAGTGTTTCAGGCAGCGGTTTACCAACAGCAAAGTCAGATTATAAAATCTGGTTTCGAAGCCTTGTGTTTACTCTGGGGGCCCGATGGTGACGTTAGCATTCAGCTGATAGCATCAGTGCATCTAACTACAGCCACACAGAACACCTAGCATGCCACTCCATAGAAAAATGACTCTCTGGCGCAGATTCACGGAGCAGCATCACGGTTGCGGACTCTCTGGTGCGCCTGTCTGTCTTTGTATTTTTGTTGACTCACTTCCGATGACTTGCTCAAATGTTTCGGTTCATATTTCCTCTACGACTGTGGAGTTTGTTTGTACCGTTAGCACATTTTCTATCCGTCACAAATCTGCCTTGTCTCGTGCTGAGCTGTGTGAATAATTTGTGAAAGCATTTGTTACAGTGTGTGTGTGTGTGTCTGTGTGTCTGTGTTGTTCTTTATGTCTGTGCTCTTCCATGAATCACTACGCATTACTCAACCTCTGTTTTCCTCCATCCATCAGCCCCTCCCTGCTACTCGCCACTGCAGCCGGTAAAAGACAACATAGCTGAGACTGAAGCCATTTGAGTGAAATATATCCAGGGGTGATCTTTGGGTGCCCGCAAAGGCCACCGGCGCCCCGCCCAATCCCGGCGCATCCTCCTGGGACCGGTTGCTTGGCAACACTGGCTGATTGGGTTAGCAGGGTTAAGAAAGGGTCTGGCACGGGCCGGAGGAATCAGATCACTCCCATTGATCATCTCCACCCTGCGCTCCTCTGAGAGCTGAGGCCACGGCCACGAAATCAAAGCCCTGCCGTCGTGTCTGAGAGGGGTTATTACACACACAGGGGAGCTGGGAGAGACACGCTGGGCTTTGTGTGGTCGCTCGGTCTGACATCCCATACCGCACATCATGGTGTGGTGCTGCGACTACTCACAGTCCCAGGCGATGTGATTGCAGCTGAAGACCTGCCTGAGAGAGAGAGAGAGAGAGAGAGAGAGAGAGCAGGCTTTGAGCCGGCGTGTACAGACGAGCCATCGATGTCTAGAAAAGGTCCCGACCTATTATCAGATATTATGAGATATGGGGGATCTATTTGAGGTCGTTAGCCGTAATGTGGATTGACACGCGAGGAGGACTATGGCGTGGGTGCTGGTATTCCAAATGCCACCTGCTGAATCCCACCTTGGGTTCTCAACAGGAGCGAGACACGTTGGATTAATGAGCAAAAAGCAGCTTTTGTTGTCTTTATATATAGTGGTTTCTAATTATTCCTCTTCTAACAAATCATATGTAAATTCAACATCCTGCTCCTGCTTACGGATTAAAATCACTATGATGAGCCTGATTGGGGGTTATTGACAGTAATGCTTTCTAGTCAGGGTGGAAAATGCACCAGCTACCAGCCAAATGCTTGTAAAATGTAAAAGTGGCCTACATTTTAAGATAAGAAGTACCTTTATTGATCCCACATGTGGTCCACCCTTCCGGTTAACCACATGGGACCTTTATTTTTTGAAAAACTTTGTATGGTAGCGAACGGCGAGAGACAAATTTTGATCCCGCTTGAATTGTGCCATGAACCACACATAAGATGTTTTGTCAATTAAAAGACAATTTTACGAGTCCAGAAAGTCGCAGTTTGTCGTAAATAAAGGAAATCGTCATGTCATATTATTTTAAACCGCTCAGTCTCATCGTCTCCCTTAACTCTGGGCACCAACACCAACATTGCCGCCAACTCGGCACAGAAAAGGTACTAAAAAGAGGAAAATCTCCTTAAACCTGACTTTGAAGGACAATAAAGTTTAATACTGTTTATATTTGTTTATATGTGGCGGACCCTGCCACTTGTCTAGCTTCAAACAGTGTTCTTCTGGGGACCTTATTTTCCTCTGAAGACAGCTTCTTTATTCAGTTATGGAAAAAATAAACATATATTGTTACCTCATTAACATGTTAAATATTACAATTCTGAGTTTGTAAAGCTACATCCCTTTAACAATAGAATACTGCAAAATATGGGTAACAGGTTTGGGCGGCACTGGCCTCTATACAAAGTCCAGATCTTAAAGCACACTCAAATCCTTCTAATGTTTCTCCAGGTTCAGCTTCTCTACTTGTTAATTCTCCATGTATAAAATAACCAGTAGATTCAAACTGAAGTCACCTCGGCGAACACAAATCCTGCTTCGTCGGCCTCGGGTCTGCAAGGCCGTACGTATGAGCTAAAAGTCTGCATGCTTATGTCCAACAGGTGTGATGCTGACGGTGTTCTCCCATCACAGTTTGGCGTGTTAGCTTGCTTGCAGGGCGTCATTAGCATTCACTCGCGCTTGTATCCATCTGAAGAATCTTCAATATTTAATCTCCATTTTCACTTTACATGTTTCGATCTAATCGCCGACTTTACATTCAATTTGGTGCCGAGCACGAAGTGAACAGCCCCTTTTTAGAGCCTGCTGATGCTACGAGAGTAAGTAACTTTATTTATATCAAAGTGGGCGGAGATGTTACAATTTGCTTCACAGAGGCCATATTAATAAAAAATACCATGTACCATGAAACACAATAAAAGCAGAAAAACATCTAAGCTAATGGGTCTTGTGCTGTTTTTTGTGTCCACCTCAGCAGCACGTTCTCCTTTAGTTTTCAGCCTAGATCGAGAAAGCAATCCCCGATCGGAGTACCTCAAAGGCATGCTGATGACATAGGGCTGCAGCAGATCTCTATAACGGCAGGTTACAGAGCTTTATGAGTGATTACAACTTTAGACTGGATTCTGTATTTGATGAGGAGTCAGTGGAGAGCAATCAGAACGGACGTCACACCTTAGCAGCAGCATTTTGCGAACGATCCTGCGGCAGGTAAAAAGGACTCTAAAGCTCCTCCTTCATACACAAAGGCTCATGATTGGCACCTCTCTCATGACATGCACCCACACAGACACATGGGAATGCATACATGCAGCCAGAGAGAGAGGCTCAAGAATAGATGTCAGAAACCATAGATTCAGGTTATAATCGACCCAATACAAGTGTTGGCAACGTATCTTTCTGCAAAACCACAGATAAGTTAAAAAAACGTTTGTTTTTATTCATTTGTTTTACATGTTTCTCCGCTCACGACACTGTGCTCATGCTCTGGTTCAGTTTAGACACAAAACCCACTCGGTTAGTGTTAGGGTTAGGAAAACATTATGTTTTGGTCCAGAAATGCTGTTTTTGTCACCACAAACACGTCTGGAAATTGTCCTGAGGTTGTCTTAAAAATATCCCGTGATGTGTGACTCTTACAAATATTGAAACGCGGTGGTCAGGTAAAAAAACAGGTAATGTCATTGTGATATGACACGTTTTTTAAACATGTCATCATGATATGCAGCTTATGACACATTTAAATTTGAGCGTACCTGCAGTGACAGCATTTTATCTGAGTGACTGGGCTTGTTATATTTTTGATTTCAACCAAATGTAGCCTGATAGTAGTTTTCTGCGTTTTGCCTTTGCACGTCTGCATGCAGGATTGATGATAGATAGATGATTTTCACAGCCGTCTTTTAGGCATTCAAGTTCAGTGTCGGTAACTTTCAATCGCATAACTTTCAAATCCGAACTTCACTTGATATGATGAGCTGGGAAAATGATCAGAGGACACAAAACCTGAGCACAGCGGGCAGATTGACACTTTGCGCAAGATGTCTGTCAATTAATGGAACGTGGGATCTTAACCAAGCCTCTGATGAATAACCGGCACCTGAACTTTTACTGAATTCACTTCCTGTGATTGTCTCAACATGTTTGGCACTCATTGTGTTGCCGTACCCTCCCTTTACTCTGTGATGTTTTTCATTGGTTAGTACCTCATGATTATGACGATCTTCGCCTGGCATGGCTGATCATCCACATGCTGCTTGGCTGAATGGGACGTTCTCCAGATTTATTTATGTGGCTGCTCTCCTGTTTGTTTGTGTGTTCACCTCTTTTGCCGAGTAGCTTAGGAACCAATTACCTTTATAATAGCTGTGACAGCAATATTACAATTTTATGAATTCATAAAAGGTGCACCAACACCTTTCAGGACACAAACGTCCTCTTCTTGTACTCGGACATTTATTTCTCAGCATGATGCTGGTGGACACAGAGATGCACTGCTTCTAATAAAAAGCTAGCCTTGTGTCTGAATACACGTGGATGCATCCCCTCATTCCTGTGCATGTTTAGCTGAAACCAGTCTGCTCCGGCTCTCTTTTTCTTTTTTTTTTTTTTGCTTCACGCGTCGAACATTGTTGTTTTTGGCACAAAGCGAATGTACCAGAGCTTGAGAGCGGCCAACTGTTCCACCAGTGCTTTGCAGGGCCTTTCGGTTTGCGACTGCTGAAGTCCCGGAGAGGTGCAAAGAGCAGCGAGGCAGTGCGTGTCGCTGGCTGGGTGATCCCTCCCACGTCTCTTTTACTCATGCTGTCCCGAGGGGAGGCAGACACCCGGCCAACTGGTGTCACAGTTCCTCCGCCAAAGAGCCACTGAGTCACCGTGAAAGTGGGGCAGAGATTTTGGATCTTTTGCTCTCGTTTATCGCCCGTTTATCCTTTTGTTTCAGCGGCTTGTGGGTTAGTTTGCGACATCTTGTAGTTATTGACCGTCCAGACAGTTGCAACACATAATACCCACAGCGATGACGAGAGGAAACTTCTCGGTTTTTTTTTTGTTATTTCGGCGTGAATTTAATGTTTTTTTTTTCTCCCAGCTGATAGGTGTTTGTGCTTTAAAACCGTCCTATGTGAGTGTGTGTGGTCTCGCTGATGTGTCACGTCTCCCTCTGTGACTTTTGTCTTAGTTTCTGTCCTTTCTTATGCAACATCCTGTTAAAAGTGTCGCGGGAGGCTCTTTGTGACTCGCCCTCGTCCTCCTGGATGTGTCCTAACTTACAGTCTCATGGTGACATCGGCTTCAAGGATTAGACGAAATTTTTTTTTGTTGTTTACAAAAATTTATTCATACAAATCTTACAACACTTTTTTTTTCTTTTTTTTAAACATTTGTTGACTTGACCCTTGCAGATCGCCATTTGAAGTAGTAATCTAATAGCCACTTTCTACACAGTAAATATATATATATATCTTTGATGATTATGTCATTTGAGTAAGGCTATTGGCGCTTTTCATTATCATACATATAATGTTTTCATGGAGAGCAACG
>OMLP01046310.1:0-22500 GCA_900302685.1 Spondyliosoma cantharus
GACCCACTATAGGAAGGAGGTTAACTGCCTGACCACGTGGTGCAGAGACAACAACCTCCTGCTGAATGTCAGCAAAACAAAGGAGATTGTGGTTGACTTCAGGAGGGGCCACACCGAACACCCACCACTGACCATCGATGGTGCTGCTGTGGAGAGGGTGAGCAGCACCAAATTCCTGGGGGTGCATATCAGCGAGGACCTCTCCTGGGCCACCAACTCTGCATCACTGGCGAAGAAAGCACAGCGGCGCCTCTACTTCCTTCGCAGGCTTAAGAGAGCGAAAGCCCCCACATCTATCCTGAAAACTTTCTACCGGGGCACCATTGAAAGCGTCCTGTCCAGCTGCATCACTGTGTGGGGCGGTAGCTGTACTGAATACAGCAAGAAAGCACTGCAACGCATAGTGAACACAGCTGGCAAGATTATTGGAGCCCCACTCCCCTCCCTGCAAGCCACTTACACTAACCGCCTCACCCGGAAAGCTACCTCAATAGCGACCGACACCAGCCACCCTGCACACAGCCTGTTCAGCCTCCTACCCTCTGGTAAGAGGTACCGAAGTCACCGCTGCCGCACCACCAGGCTCGGAAACAGCTTTATTCACCAAGCTGTCAGGAAGCTGAACTCTCTCCCCTCTCTCCCCCCTGCCACATCATCCAGTCTGACAGGAAGATGACCCCCCCCCCCAAAACGCTCAGGACTTTGTAAACAATAAATATGCTGCTACCTCCAGTCATAAAGACTGGACTCCTACATGCACATTCCCACATTGCACTTTTCTTTATCCTTATCTTAGTATTAGAATTAGTAAATGTCTTGTCTGTGTGTCTTGAATGTTTATTATTTAGCATTAGTACATGTTTTTTATTATTTAAATGTCTATCTGTGTGCCAGTGCACTTTGCCCTTTACATGTCTCACCGCAGGAGAGTGGGAAACGTCCTTTCGATTCCTTGTATGTCTTGACATGTGAAGAATTGACAATAAAGCTACTTTGACTTTTGACTTTGAAACAAACCAAAAAACCTTGTAAACCATGCAACCTCTTTTCCTCTCAAGGATTACTTAGCATTTTTGTTTTGTACTGTGTAATCTGATCACAATCACAATCAATCCACTACACACCAGCCCAGCTGACAGCTCTCTTCAAACATGGTCTGCGTTTCGTGGTTTACAGCGTGCAGAATTTATTTATTTCCTTTGCTGATCTAACACTAAAGCTAAAGCACTAAAGACCTGGCTGGCCTCCACTGGTTTAGTGAATCCAGAGATGTAAACCAGGAGGGGTTTGGGTCATTGTTAAAAAATAATTTATCTTCAAAAAGTAATGTCCTTTTAACTGTTTCTATTGTGCTAAATTGCAGTATTGGCATTTTTCAGACATTTGGACTTGAAAAGCATAGTGAGTCATCATACACAAATCGGGACCCCGAAACTGATCATTCATTGTGTTACTAACATCTGGGCTTTTCCTTCAGTGACATGTCAAAATGTCTTCCATGAAAATGTCTCACAAAGTGGCAACAACTAAAATAATGTGCAACCTACATTTTCTCTTTCATTCTTGACTTCTTTTCCACATTCCTGGTCTTAAAAGACATGCACATAAATCTTTTGTGACCAATTCAAATTTTAACACACCCACAGTGAATGGGTCCTCATTGTTGTAAATGTCTCTCATTTAACTACAATGTGCAGCAGACACGATGTGGCTCCAGTTACACTGATTAAGGTAAGTCAAGTTTTTCTTGTTCATTTTTGTGGCTGTTTGAGTTCACCCTACCAGTATTAGGACCTGTCGAATGTTTGAATCACAAAGATGTCACACATTCTCAGGTGTTATTTAACAGAGCAGAATTGAGGGTGTGCAGATAATGTGACATATCCTGTGGCAGCCATATCAGTCTGACAGTAGCCAAGGACTGTTCAAAGGAGATTCCTGTAAGGTCAACGCCCTTCAATTTTTGAGCTTGTTGTTTTGCTACACTTTTTAGGCATTAGGCACTAACAACCATGTTGACTTATTTACGTTAGTCACTTACTGCACACTAAGTCAGCTGTTCAACAGCTCTATCCAACTGCCTACTGGAGATTAAATCATGGTTCTCACTCAACTTCCTTAAACTGAACAGTGACAAAACCGAGGTCCTCCTCGTTGGCACCAGATCCACCCTAGCAAAGCACAACCCCTTCTCCATGTCTATTGACAATTCCACTGTCCTACCATCACCCCAGGTAAGGAGCCTGGGTGTCTGCCTTACATCTCATCTGGACTACTGCAATTCTCTACTCCATGGTCTTCCTCGGAAATAACTCCATAAACTCCAACTGGTCCAGAACACAGCTGCCTGCCCGTATCATCACCAGAACTCCCTTTGCTGAACACATCACTCCAGCCCTGCAGCAACTCCAGCAAGATTCTACTCCTCACTTTCAAGATCCTTCATAACCTGGCACCATCATATCTCACTAAACTGATCCATATCCACACACCCTCCCGCACTCTCCGATCCTCTTCCACCATCCAGCTCTTTACCCCATCTGCCAACCTAACCTAACCATGGGGTCAAGAGCTTTCAGCCGATCTGCCCCCTGCCTCTGGAACTCTTTCCCACCAGACATTCGCACTTCTGACACTGTCTCCACTTTTATATCTCGCCTGAAAACACACTTATTGCGCATGGCTTACTCTCTATCAGACTAATCATATAATCACACTCCTGCCTATTCTCTATTCCACTCTTGCACTATTCTTACCCTGGAAGCTCAACCCTGCCTAATCCGCCCCGGTTGACTTCCTGTATGGTGAGGACTGTGGAGTCTGAATCCTACACACACTCTTGCCTATTCTCTATTGCACTATTCTCACCCCGGAAGCTCAACCCTGCCTAACCCGGCGCGGTTGACTTCCTGTATAGTGAGGACTGCGGAATCTGAATTTTGTGCTGAGCTCCTGGTACTATGTAATTGCATCTTCTTATTTATTGGCATTTGCACTCACTTGTCCAATGTTTTTCTTGTGCTGTTGTTATGTGCGGTGTCCTTGAGCGCTTTGAAAATAAAATGCATTATTATTATTATCATTATTATTATTATTTCTATGTACACAAGACAGATTAAGGGATTAAATTTGCAGCCTAACTGCCACAGGACCAACTGTCTAACCCCCACGTCTAAAACCACGTGCATATTGCGCAGTCCTTGTACTACTACTACTATTACTATGCAAGTAATTACATTACCTATTTGAGTTTTCATCACACTGTAAAGAGGCTTAACTCTTATGCCGGGCTATTTTAAGTGACATTTGCTTCTGAAACTCACATTCAAAGTAAATCTTTATGTAAGTATCTAAAAATGGTAATGGGGTTCGGAAATTACTTTCAGATTTCTGATATATAAATGTAACTACTCAATATTGCATTAGTTTAACACTAATGACAGTGTTGCTTCATGAGATCATTAATATAAAAAGCATTAAAATGATTTGAGCTTCAGAATTGTTTTCTTATACTGATGTCTCTGGCAATGAAAACTTGATGTCTATTTGATTAACCTATCACTATGGCTACGATTGTACAGAACATGTGTTTTTCTATTCTACTTGCTATCTTGGGAGGACCGACTCGGATTGAATTAAATCTAGATATGATAGATTTATGTAGCGTATCAGGGATTTTTACATGGTACGGAAACTGAGGTTTATACTGAATCAGAACTGAGGTTTAAACCACAGCCTATAAGGACACAGCAATGGAGCTTTCCCAAACAACACAGGTTTAAACCTATGCTGAACCTTCAAAGGCAGGTTGACATCCTGCAAAAGATTATAGATAAAAGGTTAGGGGTTAATAACCAGACCTTAAATGATATGTATAATGTTCCAGTGATGTTTTCTATTTTTTCTTTTTCTTTGTTTACAGATATGACATCAGGCCCAGGTATTTCTCAGGCCTGGCAATGCCCTTGAGACAAGCAGGGACAGAAGTGATTTGTTAATTTTTAACATGGAGGATAGTCCAATGGGAAAATCCCTCACACCACCAACCAACAAAAAAGTCCATGTAGATGTCCTGAGGGACATTGTTACTGAGATGAACTGCTTGACATGCACTGTTGAGATATTGACTGTTGATTGTTGACAGTCTTGCCATTCCAAAAATGAATAATGCCAATCTGTTTATTAATTTAGGTAATAAAGAATTGCACAATGAAAGTACAATAACTGGGGTTCTTGCCCGTTACACCTTACTTATCTAGATTTAAATTTAGCTTCCACTGTTTAACACTGATCAAGAACTCCCAATGACCTTAGTTTTACACATGAAGAGAACTGATAAAATCAGACAGGGAAGCAGAGGGAATACAAAACCTGTTGAACTACTGCCAGCAATGTGTGTGGCTTACTATATTTCAGGAAGTTTTTTCATGCAGGCAGGTTTCCCATAGTTCCACATACGGGCTAACAGCCGCTCGACTACTCTTCATTCTACTTGCTTCTGTAATGAAAAGTGTTTACAGAATACAGAGAGGACAATTACACAACAGCAGAGAGTTGAAAACAGAGCAATGGTAAGAAAGTCGGCTAATTTACATGTCTGGGAAAATGCTCAGTTGTTGAGACTATATTGAATAGGCTGTTGTTTCTCAGTGAGGGAGCTGATTGTTCACACCCATTTGCTAGTTATTCTATGGTGCCTTTTCAACAACCCATAGCTTTATACATTCTGTGTGTGTTAGCATGTGAAATTATTGAAATTACAGTGAAATACGTTTCCCTTATCAATCTGTTTGCTTTGACTTGTCTGCATCTTTGTCTACTTATGCTGCACAGTATTGGCTGTGTGCTTTTCTGTGAAATTGTTGTACATTGTTGGCTTATGTTACCATGCAGTGTGTATTGTCAAGGGCAATACAAATCATAGATAATCATTGTTTGACATTGAAGTGGGTCAAATGAAATCACAATGATTTGTCTTTGGAATTCAGCTTGTGTTCCTATACGATAGAAAGTACTCATTTTGAGTTAGTTAGTTCGGCAGGTTGACTTAACACTGTTTATCATTACCAGTGCTGTTTTTCCACATTTTAGTCCATTGATGAATCTGGCAGAAGTAAAGGCGCTGTTTGCATAGTACTGACACTAAAAACAAAAACAGTACATACAAATAAGGCTGTTATATTAAAACAGGACATATAAATGTAATTGAACAAAGAAAATGCGGTTTACTGATGTCTCAGCTCAAAGTGACAGTGTGCAATTATGAATGTATCTGAGTATGTTAAATCTAATCAATTATAAAATGAAAAAATATGATTACAATAAATACTATTCAAGGTTACATCAGAGATTCGAACAGATTTGTCGAGATTCATAGCAAACAATGAAGTTGTATTGTTGTGTGTCATTCTTCCCGATTTAGTGAATTTTTCCGCATTATACAACTTGTGTGACTACCAAAAGTCACCATTCAACTAGCCTACCTGCATCAAGGCTGTGAATAGTGCAAGAGAATTGCTTGCCTTGCAATAGCCAAGGACCTGCAGGTTTCTTTTGTCTTTCTGAGATTAATTTTATGACTGATGGCATTTTTTTTCCCATAGTTGGATTAGAGGGTAGAGCCTCCATGAATACTCATTGCTATGCTACTATCATGATTGATTTTCACCGTGGTAGCCATGCCCTATAGAAGGGTTCCCCAATTAGTTTTCTCCTTGGGCCAAATTTATTCGCTGGACCATTAAAAGTTGTTTTATGTGCAGATCCAGTTGTTTTGTGTTTAAGATCTGATGTTTTAGGGTGGGCTAGTGTTAAACTGCGCTTAACCTTTATGCATTGCTGACAGCTATGGTCTGCATTCAAATTAAGCATGTCAGTTTTGCATTGCCGTGATCAGGTAAAATGAAAACTTGTCTGATAGCCTTTTATTGCATTTTGTAACTTTTAGGGTTCCATAATCTAATGTCACAGGGACTGATAAATAAATACAGTTCAACGATGATAGAAGTGAGGGGAAATTTGCCAAGACTGAGGAATGTAGTTGGCCATGTCTTGAGAACATCATTGTAGGTAGGTCACAACAGAGAGGGATTATTTTTTCCAAACAAATGAGTCTTTAAAGCATGTGACATCAGTTCCTTTCTGATGTCACATGTGCTGCACCTGCGAGCCAGATGGTTTTCTCTCACACTAATTGCTTTTGAAAACTCACTGACATAACAATGGTGAAAATACATCATGTCTTTGTGCTGTGTTAAATCACAGCCCAAATTGGACATCTTTAAGTGTACACTCAAGTACATTAAATTGTGTGTGCCACTGGAAATACACACTAAATGTGTTCTCTGAAGGATATTTTTAAATATCTTCATCCATTTCTAACCCACTTCCAATTCTGAACAGGTCTACATTTAGCCATCTTAAAAAATGGAATTCTCAGCTGGTGTGACATTCAAGCAACACTGGATCTTGTTGACTTTCACCAATATGTGGACGCCTCTCTGTCCAATGCAGTTCTAGTTACCTTGAAAGGGGAAAGCCATTAAAGGTGTGTATATTGAAAAAAAATGTAGGTTTTTGGTTATTGTCTCTATATGAAAAATAGGTACTTTGTCACACATGGATATAATTCACGAGCACAAGTAGGTTCAGACATCTTTGTATCCTTGGGTTCGTGCAAATAATGAAAAAATATGTAACTTAGCTATCTCCAATGGTACCTGGTTGTGCTGATTTGCTGTATTTGCCATGGTTTTTCAGATTTTTTGTCAGATTGAGTTACTTTTTACGAAAGCAGTGAGCTAGTTCTAGTAATCAGCTAGTTCTAAGTGTAACTGAGACACTGATTTTGGAAATATTGCTGTGTCACTTTTGATTCATGTGAGCAAACAAAGATGTCAAACCTGGGCAAAAACTAAAACTCTCCATGACTAAATATCCTTGAGGAAATTTAAACTAAATTATAGACAAATGAGGATAATGGGGATTTTTGGACATATTTTGAGAAGCAGTATCTACAGTATGCATCAGGCCTTTTCAGGGGTGAGGGCGTTTCCCACTCTACTGACTGATATCTAAGGGCTGCCATTGCAATGAGAGATGTCACTGAAATTAATGCTGGCAATGTAACATTGCATTTGCAATATGTATATACAGTACATATATATATGTGATGAAAAAGCAGAAGTAACTAAAGAGTGGACTCACAACAAGTGCTGAAATTACAGTGGCATCAAAGCAACAGCTAACAATGGCCATGATGCAACGACAGATTATCCTCACTGGTATTTGCAAGGGATCAGATAACACTATCCTATTTATGTGTCAGTAACTACATACGCAGCTGACGCAGCTTTCAAACATAGTATGAGAAGTGGAGATTCTAAAATCAATTTAGCTACAATATGCAACAAAAACAACAACAAAAAAAAAAAAAGATTTGGGACTGCAGTCTGAACATAACCAATATGATTTAAGTGATATAAGGAACTATCTTAAGTACCCGCCCAGACAGATATTGTTCCAATCTAGCCTTTACAAAACTGTATCAGTTAATTGTATCAGTAGAATTCTTGGAAAAATGTCCATTAGAAGAATTAATTCCCATCAGTGTATCTGGTGCAGGCAAGTTTCGAAGTCGATGGTTTAAAATGTGTTTAATCAGTTCAGTAGTAGATGTCAGAGTTGAGACCACTTTGGGAAGTTCTGCACCCATTGTTTGTGTACTAATTCAAACAAGATGGTGTAAAACAATGCCACAATTAAATCTTTTTGTTCTCTCTCCTTTCTCAAAAGGAATGGCAATATCTAAGAACGGCTTGTCCATTGTTGCCCTTGTAGTGACACTTACTATTTTGGAAACAGGCAACATCATTGAATATTCAAGTCCGGCATTACTGGTAGGTCCACTGTATTTATGATACTGAACAGAAAATATGGGCCTTGTGCCTGTTGAGCAATTATTTGATTCTAACATCTATTTTTTTGTCTCAGGTAAACAATGAGCAAGAACATGTTTCACCTCACACCAAGGAGAAAAGGAATGGTTAGTCTGATTATTAAAATGTTTGGAAATGATATGAAAATAGTTTGATATTTTGGGATATAGTTATGATGAGAAGATTGATGGCACTTTCATATTTATGCATTAAATATGAGGTTAAAATCTGGAGATCACCTTAGCTTAGCATGACTTTTCTAGTCAGTGAGAAACAGCTAGCCTGGAGTCATGTTTCGTCTGTGAGGATGTTGTAAGGTTGCGGGCAACCAGCATAGTTTCAAGGAAGTGAAGAAATACTCAGCACAATTCATTTTATCACTGACTATACGGACGTTTTGAGTTTCCCAACTGGCAAATAATGATGCTTTGGGATGGTGGTCCACCCAATCTGCAATCCCAAAGCGTCAGTCTATGAAGAGTTGAGAATGAGACTCAAAAATGTACTCTCTTACAAAGTGGACCTTTAATTAATGTTGTGATGCAGCATGTTAATAAGTGAGCTGGTAGAAGGATATTTTCAGGTCTGGACAGGGCAAAGTTTCCCAATTTCCTGTCTTTATGCTAAGCTAAGCAAACTGTATCCTGGATATTGATTCATATTTAGCATAAGGAAATTAGTCTTTCTCTCTTGTCTTCTCATCTAACTGTTAGCAAGAACGACCTAAAGTGTTTTTCCCAAAAGATTGACCTATTAGTCTTCTTTAATTATTTGTTTATGCTTGGAAAATTGACATTGTTAATTTTTCTAATTTCAATGTGTGCAGTGGTTACAGGCCAATGGAATTACATCATTGATGTTGTAGTGAAAGCCTCTAATGTAGAAACATTTGAGCGTATTCTGTCTGCCTTGAATGCCACAATTCTTCCCATACAACTTGATAACAACACAGACATCTCTGACATTAGTGTCGCAACAGGTGAGTAGCAATCATGACGTTCTTACAACAACTTGATAAGAAACATATTATCAAGGATAATACTAATAAACAGTATTCATCTCCTCTGACAGTGTGTTCCTCAACTGGCATTGGCTTCCAGTGTAGATGTGATGAACAATATGCTTGGCCACACAGCAGCTGTGTCTTATATGGAGCCTGTGATTACATATCCAATGGTATCTGTAAATGCATCAGTGCCATTTCAGCTGATGGCCAGTCCTGTCAGCTAATATCAGGTAATTAACTCATAATTTATTATTTAATCTAATCAGAATAACTTCACAGGCTTTCATTTCTTGTCATTGCTATTTATTAGCATTGACCAGGTGGAAAGAGAGTTGTAGTCTGCCATGGGTCGATTCAGTGCAATCCAATGCATGTTCATTAAACTCAGTAACTAGTTATTTTATATTAGATCAAATAACAACTTGTAGCCCTGCACTTCCACTCAACTCTACATAACGTATTAATGTCTTTCATCAGCACCCGCAGCACACTGTTTTGGTTTAGTTGGAGCAGGCAGATGTTTTTAGTGCAAACAACGCACTCAATTTAAGTACATAGGTTCAGTACAGGGTGCTGAATCCCTCTTGTTGTGAATAAACTCAAGAAAAATAAAGGACAGCACTTCTAATCAAACTGTTTATTCTTGTGACACAGACGTTTTTCCGGCAAGACGCCCTTCTCCAGTGTGCATTCTGGCAAATTCACAGTAAAACTACACAGGTGTACTAATTCCTTTTGAAGAAGAACGGACCACACAGGATCACATGCAAACAAAACAAAACAAAATATCACAACAGAATAGCATTGAAGTTACGAATAGAACACTTATGCTCACAGATTCTGTTTTTTAGCTCCCGTTTTGCCTACATAATATATATTACGTAGACATTTTTAGGTAAACCACATAGTTTTACATATAATTCTCCACTTGACCTTAATGTCGACACCTGACCTTGGATGGTTAAAATTAGTCCCCTTGATCATAGAATAACAGTGTACACAGTTATGACATGGCAAATTACCACTGGGGTTCTGAGAAATAAAATGATATGAGTTGACTAATGTGAATTCCAGAATACCAATGAAGAAGGGCATTTTGGCCAAAACGTCCGTGTGTGTCACGGCCAGGTAAAACACGACAATAGTTCGGACTCAATAGCACGACAGAACTCAGGATAAGGCAAGGCAAAGCTTTTACTAGGCAAAAAGGTTCAGTACACGGGTGATCAGTCAGCGAAGCGAACACAACAGACAAGGAGCAGGCAGGCAAGGAGATCGGTACACGGGTGGTCAATCAGCGAAGGCAGACAAATCCGGCAGGGAGTAGGCAGAGACGAAGTCAGAAGAAACACGGCTGAAGACGATAACCAGGGAATCACTCGGAGACGATAAGGATCAAAAGCTGGGACGTTTCTGCACGGAGACAAGAAGACAAACTGGCAACGAACAAGGGAAACACAAGGGGTATAAGTACACACACAAAATCCCACCAGGTGAAACATTCAGGGCAGAAATGCATTTGTTCTAACATTTGAATCTAACATAGAATTTGCCCCTAGCTCTCCCATTGCAAATGAGCTTGACCCGAAAACGAAAATATGATAAATCTTAAAAGTGCCTCTTTCGTCGCTTTTACACAAAGGTTTGACTCATGTACATTCACAAAAAAAGCCTAGTTTGCAGTTTGGCGGGAGTTTCGCTTTAACCAGTCATATCCCAACATTAGACTAAACTGAGTAGTTTTAGCTTTTTTGACGCCTGTTGTTTGGTTCATTTGGTCCAGACCAAAGAAAAAAATATGCACTTAAATTCACACTGACTTACAAACGAACAAATCACACTGACTGACAGGTCACTCAGGGTATCCCTAACCCTAGGGTATCACCTAAATTATTCTTATTCTTCACATTATATTTACTACAACTACGAGAGGTTGCAGACAAAATCTGCTAGGATTGATGACCCTATTTGCCCGTTGAAGACATCGCAAATTAAGGACATAGTGTAAACAGTGATAATGTTAGGCTGGGTGGTGGAATGAGGGCCCAAGTGCAGACACTGGAACTGGGGGTAGTTTTCACAAGAGATTTTATTGATTCCACAGAAAATATGATGGTGAGGGAGTTGAGCTCTCCAGGCGAAGTCCATTTGGTAGCGTAGAGGCGGGGGTGAAGATGCTCTAGCTTGCGGTTACTGGAGAGGTGGTATGCCAATACCTGGGATAGGAAAGTTTAATTACCATCTTCTCACTAATTATTCACAGAATCTCATATAAATATGGACATCCACCACCAATAGAAATCGGGGAATTGACAGTTTAACAGTTCATGATCAGCGGATTGATACAATAACAGTTTATCTTTTGAATTTGTGCCTAAATCACATATCTACTGTCCAACAGTCGTGTGGATGGTTTGCTTTTACTTTCACACCCACATAAAGCGCATCAACTCTGTTTGGAAAGGAGGCGTCTCGGTGTGATACCAGGTGCCCTCAGTCCAGTTATTTAGTCAGTGCCAGTGTTTGATTGACAGCTCCCACACCACCTGAAGCAAACCAAACATGTAAAATGTGACTCAACTTCTTACAGTACGAGTGTTTCCTGATCTGTCTCTGAGGTTAAGAACAAACCACCTGTGTTGTCATTCAGTTTGGAGGACTTCATGTGTCTGTTAATGTAAATCCCACCTCGACTATTTGAACAAAAAACAAGAATCTTAAGTCTGAACCAGGGCCGGCCCGAGGCATAAGCAACATAAGCGGCTCCAAGAAAAAAAAAAAAAGACCCAGGGGGACAGTAGTTTATAATCTGTCACTGTATTAATACAATTTATAATGTAAAATGATAGTGTGACATTTGTGTCAATAATTGTCAAGCACAGGTGACTCCGCAATGGTAGGGCCCCAAATCAAATTCTGCTTAGGGCCCCCAAAAGGCTTGGGCCGGCACTGGTCTGGACACATAAAACGTCTTCACACACACTGATATCTTCCAATTGCTTGTGTGTTGAAGGAATTTCACATCTTATTTGAAATAATCCCAACCTGTATGAGCAGCGGCCCAGTAATCCAGTAAACCAACCCCCCCACACACACAATCCTCCACCCCACCACCCTGATTATTCCCTGCCTCCAACACACACACAGATATGCACACACACACACACACACACATTCGCGCACATACACACACACACACACACGTAATAACACACCAACATCACTAAGCCTGGCCGTGAAATGGGATTCTCAGGGATGAGAGCTGCTCTTTGTGATCACAGAGGGGGATCTACCACACACACACACACACACACACACACACACACACACACACTGGTTCTCAGTATGTGTGTGACTCTTTATGTTGAGACACACGCACACACACACACACACACACACATCTGAAAAATGAGACAAACACTTCTTTTTTCTCTGAAGGCTCTCTGGAATGGATGTTGTGGGACTCAACTGTTTCTATGGCAACTGCAGCCCATTTACTCCCCATGGTTTATGTGTGTGTGTGTGCGTGTGTGTGTAGTCAAATGATGTGTATTTTTGTTCATACATACACGTACTGTACAGACACTTTGTCTATCTGTAAGTATACTATATTTTTCTGTACAGATACATACTGTGTGTGTGTGTGTGTGTGAGAGACATGACAAGTGGCCGACCTGCTCTGATGGATGGTAGTTGTGGCGTCACCGGTGGCTGATCAGAAACAACCACAGCTGACAACAACGACATCTGTCCGGAGGGAACAAATGCAAACAAATGCATTTCTGCCCTGAATGTAAAGATTCAACCCCAGAACGTCGATGAGTCACGAATCAGAAGCAGATATGTTTGAAAACGGAGAGTTGGTCTGCTTGAAAGATTGGAGCATCGTCTTTCTGATACAGGGGGAGCTAATAATGGTGAGGAGAGGCAGGGAGGCTGGACGGCGCAGATAGTTTTAACGGGCTGGCCTTGGGTCAGGACGACTACAGAGAGAGTGTCATCTTTACAAAATAAAGAAACACCAAGGAGGAAAAAGCAGCACTGGGAGAAAACGTAACATCACAGGTATCAGCGATGATGGGGACTCTTGAGTCCCAGATCCATGTTGTGCAAGTTCACACAGATTACAATGAACTAGTTCCTGTTCTGTATTTCTTCTATGTTAGTCATAACATAGTATTATATAATCTCTATCCATACATCGTCTGTAACCACTTATCCTTTACAGGGTCATGGGGGAAAAAAGAACCATTCACACTCATGTTTACACACATTAACTGTCATATGTCTTTGGAAGCTGAAGAGAACAGCGCTAACCACTGCGCTGTCGTCCTGCCTACTATATAATCTGTTACCAATAATATTTTGGCGTAGTCACCAGTTTTATTGTGCATTTATAAAAATGCATATATATGTACACATACAAGAATATATATGCATACATCTAAACATATATACTATAAATACATACGGGTCAGCCACAGTATCAAAACCAGCAACAGGTGAAGTGGACAACCCCGGCCGTATTATCATGGTTTTATTAATTTGCACAGCCATTTTTAAATTAACTAAACTAAATATTATTACATTAACTGTTTCAATCAACCATAGATATTATATCAATATATTTCATAAAAGCAGCATGGCAGAGACTTTTTTTGTTGTTGCCGTCAGCATGATTGTTAGCCGTGCTTTGTCGAGAAAGCAGAGTAGGGCAGGTCTTTTACAGAAAAGCTGCGGGATCCACACTGCTGTGAAACATTTCCTTCTGCCATGTAAAGCTGGACGCCCTGACTAACTGTTGCAAGTGTCAACAACGCTCACGGTCAGCAGCTGTAAACAGTTATGTCCACTGATGACCAAAAAATATGAGCATGTTAAATAAACGTGCTCTTTTAGCAGCTCTTTAAGCGTGTATGTGTGATGAAAGGGGAAAATGGTCAATGGTTGCAACTCAAGGATTTTCCAAAATATGTCAGTGTTCCTGTTAAAGTTAAAAAGCACGACAGCCAAAACATCTCCATTGTCCCCTGGTAGCCATGTAGGCAGATGGGACATGGGTCAAACCAAAAACTCAAAGCACATGTCAAATACATTTTTCACAAATATTCTTTCCACCAGTTTAGGTCACTTATCACGGCAGTCTATGTTCAATGGGCACAACTACCGACATGACCAATTACTTAACCAGAACCAGACCTGGTGTTCTCCATGATAACAGGACACTTATAACACGCTTACTTTTTCTCAGCCCACTTAGCTAGCTAGGTAGTTAGGAACCTTGTGAATAAACAGTCAATGTTGCAACTTTTCCACAAGTTGCACTGCAACTACCTGGCAACTTAACAAGGCAAAACCAATAAAAGCCATTAGGTGTGTGCACCCAGCAGTTGAAGCTAGGCCAAATAAATAGCTTGGTTTGTCACATGTTTGTATTGTTGACCAAGTTTGTTTCTAGTCGCAGGTATTCATCTTTTGTGTTGGTGATTCTTGTTAATCCAAAACTTGAAATGTTATAAGAAAACTAGAATCCTAAGAATTTGAAGATTCAAAATAACTCCCCTCACTTCATAACCGAACAGCCATTCCCCCGGCAGTAAGAAAACAATAACCAATCAGTGCAGAGATAGTCATTAGATGAAGGCTGATCTCCTGTTTGTCCAGGATCCAGGCTGCTGGGCTCTGCTGGCTTTGATAGCGAGCTACTGCACGACACAGACCAACATCTTTATTGAACACAAGAGAGAGAGAGAGAGAGAGAGAGAGAAAGCAGTGGCTGTTTTATTTTTTCTCATCCTTTCTTTACCTTGGTTTGTGGCTTTTGTTGCCGAGAAGGTCAACAGATGATAAACTCTTCTAAAACACTGGAACACACGGAGTCCTTCCACCTCCAATATCTTTAAAGTGGATCGCCTTCAAATTAGGGGGATGGAGGAAATGTCACAGCGCACACACACTCTTTCTGTCTCTCCGTCAGCCCTTGCAGTTTATAGTGCACCACTTCAAAGGTTATTCTCTGACCTTATTCAGACTCATATCTAAGGAAATAAAATAGAAGGCAACTCTGCTGAATGCTCTTTTTGCACAGACTCGACACTCCTGCTCCTGCTTGTCCTCTGCTTTGTGCCTCCTCTTGTTGCTGCAACAATAAATGAAAGAAAAGTTGAAGGACTCAAAATTTAAAACTCAACCGCCTTTATTTTCCGGGGTTAGCTTTGCGACCAAAAGGGAAAAAAAAATCTTTTAAATCTTCTCAGAGTTTCATTGAGGACGGGTCTCTTGGGTCCCTGCAGCTTCATACAGTAACACAGGCAGCAGGTCAACGTGTAGCAGCTGTTCACTTGAGTTATCTGCACAAAACTACAACCGCCCCTGATAATTCCCTTTATTTTTTACCTGCAGAAATCCTTAATCCCTATATTGACATATGTACATGAAAAAATAGAAGTCATTTTGGCCTGGGTGGGATTAAAATCGTTGTTATTTAAAGTCTGTGGATCATAAAAGTTGACACAGACTGGCTAATAGTTGCTGAAAACTGTTGGACAGATCAAAAATGTATTTTTATAATCCTTTAGTAATCTCAAATTATGATGGAGTATCTCTAAAATTGTGTACATACTACGTGATTTCAGATGGATAACTGCTCGTCTTGAGAGACAATTGACTTTTTTTTATCCTATGTGGTGTATCTTATACCATTTTTACATCAATTCACATGATTGATTCTTTTCCCATTGTCAGTAAACAGGTTTGTTTTTCCGCTTTGTTTTTATTGCCGTTTGACAAAAAGGTGAGGAGCCAAATGCAGAGATGACAGCAGGCAGGTAAAGAAACAGAAAGTGAGCTTAAATGTCCAAAAATCAAAAACACAGACAACGAAAAGGGCAGGCAACAACACTGATAAAAACAAGCTATGGCAATTCCAAAAGACTAAATGACTTACAAATCAGGACGGAGCTTGGGGACAAAAGCAGGGTTGCAACAAAACAGAATCGGAGAAGAGAGAGCGCTGGAATGATGTGCAGAAAACAGATGAATTCTAAAGGGAAAAACACACCTTTAAATACACAGGGACTAATTAGCAAATGAAACACAGGCGTACGCAGATAAAGGGCAGGAAACAGACAAAGACAGGAAGTGGAAAGTCACAACCAGACACATGAGGATGATTCTACAAAATAAAACAGGAAACATCTAAACTGAAAACCAAAACCACAACAGTTTTTTTTTCGCCTGGTGTTTCACGAACACACTGGAAAACAGCAAGCAGCATTAAAGCAAACTATTAACAGACCAGCAATCTTAAATTCTACACAATTCCATAACATGGCAGCTGACAAGTGGCTAAAATTAGCATGTCCACTGGGGTGGAGCTGGAGCGGAAAACTCTGCAGAGATTACTGCAGAGTCATTTGACACAGGAGCGAATGCTGATCGTTCACACAGAAGACAGAAGTCGGATGTTGGTGCGCATTAGTGAAAGTGGAACCGACGTTTCATATGGACACCTCACAATGCCAAAATAAGCTAGGATTAGTCCAGAATTCATTTAGTGTCTCTAAATAATGCTTTATACTACTAATATCATACACATCAATTAAACTCAAATTCTACTTTTTGTGTCAGGAAACATAACCTTTAATGATATGACAGCTGTTGTAAATATTTTTCAATCAAGATCAAACTGTTTTTAGACATATTTAATAAACATGAACAACATCATGTATTAAGCCTCTGAGTAGGAGTTGACAGGCTGAGTGATGGCTGAGAGGAGGCCTGTTGCCTGTGCTATAAACTTAATAGAGAATGTAATATAGTTGATTCATACTGATACAAGATGATTTTTCAGTTCAGGCAACACCAGTGCTCAAACCACTGACTGTATATAATATGGTCTGAAATATAAGAGGAGGTGTTTAAAGCATCTGACCAATCACAGCACAGTAGACTATTTCATGAGGGACAGAGCCACCCATCAGATAAATAGATGGAGAAATTAAACACAAAATTCAGGCGAAAACAGTTCCAGCTGCCAAATGCAGGAAGGACAGCTGACAAATAAATCACAGACTGTGTGAAAGCCTAAATTAACGGGCTTATAATACAACTGCCCATCATTAGTACAGGAGCAGATCTGGCTGTAGTCACATTTGTGTATTTCACTAAATTCCGATTGTCTGATGGTATTCAAGCTTCAGAGAAAATGACTCTGTTTATCAGTTGATTTACGACCTCAGTAAACGGTTTCCTAATGAGTTTACAGTCTCAAGTCTTCTTCAATGCAGCACGGTGTTCATTTTGTAAATTCTTGTTCCATTTAGAGTAAAACGATGAAGGAGGGTATGTATATGCTTCAGGGCGTGGCTGCCTTGTGATGAACAAGTCACCACCACCTGGCATCGCAATTCATATGAGATCCCGTGAATCTGTGTGCGTGGATCCTGAAAGGTGTCCTCCCCATGTCGTCCTCATTGTAAGCTTTTTTATTATAAAAGTGACACTTTGAATTATGTTTTTATATTTATTTTGTATTTGTTCCAAAGTCTGTTTGACACTGCTGAAAGACCAGACCTGTCAAGAGTGCATTTGATCCACACTTACAAATGCATGAATGTGACTACAGTCGGATCTGCTCCTGTACTAATGATGGGCAGTTGTATTATAAGCCCGTTAATTTAGGCTTTCACACAGTCTGTGATTTATTTGTCAGCTGTCCTTCCTGCATTTGGCAGCTGGAACTGTTGAATTTTGTGTTTAATTTCTCCCTCTATTTATCTGATGGATGGCTCTCGCCTCTATGAAATATTCTACTCCGCTGCCAGGAGACTTTTCCGTGTTTGCGATTGTCAGATGCTATAAACACCTCCCCTTTTATGTGAACGCACTGAAGTTGGTCAGTGACTCCAGATGACAGAAACATATCCTGGGTATGTGGACCTCGCTTCATAGTACAGGCCCCTGCTCACTAACACTGATCAGGTTCTGTTTGTCAGGCCTTTTGATAAGGAGGCTGCTGAGTATGTTTCTCTTTGGGGTCTGGATGTGGTGACCAGACTGTCAAAGTTGCTCATCCTCTGGTTAGGTTTAGGCACACAAAAAAGCTTTTTATGGTTTAGGAAAATATCATGGTTTGGTTTGAAATACCTGTTATGGTCACTAAAATTAAGTCCTTAAATTGTGTACAGGTTCAGGGTTATGGTTTTGACACCACAAACTCGTCTGGAGATGGTTTGAATTCCCATAAAAATAATAAATGCAGCTGTGGTCACCACAAAATCGGTTGGTTTCACACTTAAAAATGACACCCGACTGGTCGCCTGTAACTCCATCCTGTCCACCTCCTGATGTGAAAGGCAGGTAAATCTGTAAGGTGAACGTGATATGGCACAAACTATTTTGAATGAATGAATGAATGTTTTATTTGTCATTATACACAAGGTACAACAAAATTAAAAAGACAACTCTGTGGTGCAAAGGGTTAGGGTTTTCAGGGCCTCCTAAAATAAATCAATAATATCCTAAAAAAGTACAACAGATTTGCACTTACCGGAGCTTCAGACTGCAAGACAGCATTATATATTTTTTTGTTACCAGATAAATGCATCAAGTCAAAACAAATATAAAGGTTTTATTTGTATTACTTAGTTTTAAAGAGATGTTTAGTTATTAATTTCATGTTGTTTCAGCTTTTCACACTAAGCAGTTCTTGCTTACTTTATAATAACTAATATTATTAAAATAAGCACCAGGTGGTGAAAACAACAGTCACATTATTCAAATCTTCACTTGCTGGTTGAATAGCCTCCAGTCAGTTAGCTGTGGGTGGTCACTGTTAATGCAGGTGGAAATAAAAAAAAGACATTTTAGTTGGAGGCTCTTGGATCTGATTAAGACCTGAAAAGTGGGGGTTCAGCTCAGATCTGGCAACCTGTGGATCAATAATAACGCTTCAGAGTGACAGGCCGAGAGGATGAGGGGACTTCTCTTTTTCCTTCCCACATCACTTTTCCGCTCCGCCTGTCCTGAGCTGTTTGTCCAGACAACTTGCTCTGTAATCTACGTCAGCATTTGTCAACCAACGGATGGCAATTTGACATTTCAGAACAAAGCATGGCGCCAGCGGGAGGGGGGCTAGTGACAGAAAAACAGCGGGGCGAGCGATCAGAAGGGAAGCAAAAAGGTGCTAATGAGCATGTTGGAAGCTCACAGGTGGTTTTTAGTGATGACAAAGTGGCTTTCACCTGTCTGCTCTGCTGCCATCTCACGTAGCATCGCGCATCACGACAGAGCTCCATTAGATAACAGCACAGTGAAGGACGGAAAATGAGAGCGAAACAAAATAGAAAAAGAGAGGGGGGGGCTGAGAAATGAGTCGGGAATACAAAGGAGACAAAAGCAGCTGTGTGTTCGTATGCGCATGTGTGTGTGTGTTAGCAGTGGGCTTTAAAGATAGTTGGTAGGCTTTTGAATGAGATTTCATCATACAACCAACACAGATCGAGTGTTTCTCTTCTAAGACATGTGATTTTAAAATGAAGACGCTCACATGTTAAGAAGTGGGAACCAGAGGAGAAGATGGATGTTAAAGTTTCATCTCATCTCACAGAGACTGAAAGCAGAAGGCAGCTGCTAGCTTAGCTCCATAACAGCAAACAAAAGGCGACAGAATCTGCTACAACGTCTTTTTAGCCACAACTGGAATGACACGCAGTAGAGCTCCCTTTAATTCAATCAAGCCTGATCCAATATCAAACTCCACAGTCCTGTATAACCATAACCATCCATAACTGGTCGTTGATGGTGGTTGTTGCAGGTTTCTGTCCCTACTGAAAATAGACTCCCTTCTATTAAAACTTTAAAACAGTACTCTAACAGGAGTTAGAGTGAAACTAACGCTAGCTGGCAAGCTAGCACCATGGCTCCATTCAGGGAAAATCGAGATACAGTGTCGGAGGCATTTTTGAGCTAATTTTTCAGTTTTTTCAAGTTCTGAATGGATGTCTTTATTTCTGTGGCTGTGGAACACGGCGAAATCCAAACTGTAATCCAGACGATTGAATCATTTCCTAAAATGGCCACTGTAGTTTTTAGACACTAGTAAATAGAGTATTTACAAAGGAGACAATAATTTGTCAGTGGATCACTCCATTCATGTGTTGTGACCCAGTTCACATTATTTGCGTCAATGTGACGAGGCAAAGAGGAATACATACAGCAACAATCTAAACACAACCCAGATGCAGGATGCATGGCTGCTGCTTCCTCCCCTCCTCACACACTCACACACACGCACACACACACACACACACACACACACACACAATCACTTAATTCTCATTTGCATTTCCAGCACCTTCATTACACTGATCACATCTCACTTCTTCTTCTTTGCAACAACACAAACAAAAAAGGGCAGACAGGAGCAAAGCAAAGTGAAAATGAGCTCATCCTGAGGTGTAAACTCCGGCTGATTACCGGTGCATTGTTTAAATCAGATAATCGGGCCTGCTCACACACACTCACACAAACACACACAGGAGACTGACTAGCTGGCAGGTTTTTGTCACTAATAACGGTTTAGTGGCGAGAGGTCCTGGAGAGGAGGTGAAGACTGACACTTGAACCATCCCTCCTTCTCTTTTTTCGCTGGCAGCTCTTGTCTGCCATGTTGGAGGGAGCGCTGCCATCACTTGGCACCTTATTTATTTTAATTATTTTGATTCCCGCTCTCCGTCTTTGGCATCCCTGGCTCGGGGAATCGCTGATGGCTGACACTCATTTGTCAATCTCGCGGCGGCTGCCTGCCAATTATAAAATGAAAAGTTCTGGCGAGGCCATTAGAAGCGGCTCTGGCTGCTTCACCGAGTGTTAACAGGCGAGAGCGGCTTGTCGCTGCCTCCTCCTGCCCTCTCTTTTCTCCGCAGCGTGATGCGGGGCCCGAAAGCCACTCTGCAACTATCAGGTGAGAGTTTGCTCTCCGTGTTTGATGTCCGCCCTTTGTTGCTGTGCAGTTATCAGCGCTGCCACTCTCCTCTGCCCGATTTAGAAACTTCAGCATCTCATTCTGGCGTTCGTGAAACTAGATGTCCCTCCTTGCATCACGCTGGTTTCTCTGCATCAGCACAACAAAATCTGCAGGAGACTCTCGGCAGATTCTCAAGATGTGTAAGATGAGAAGGAGTCAGAAGAGGCTGGCTGTGCTGATTGAGCTCATTTTAATGTAGAGGGATGCATGTGACAGTTACGCGGCTCAAACACGGTGACAAGTTTTGACCGAATGAACAAAAACTCAACTTAGGAGTTACACAGTTTAGAGGTTAGCTCATTTACTACTAATCACATGTACTTTGCATTAAAACTGACATGCATGGATTTACCTGTTAGGGGCCCCTGGGGCAAAAAAAAAAAGAGCTACTGGGCCGCTATTAACCACCTATGTGTGCATTATAACAGTCTTTTCATGCTGGAATATGATCTCAGGTCATGTAGTTAATAAAATCTGATTTAGACCACGTAGGCACAAAATCTGCTAAAATAATGCAGTTTCTAATTCTCAATGTTATCAATATAAATTACCGTAAAACATGTCCTGAAATAAAAAATTAAAAACAAATATTTGTTTGGATCAGTTACATTTTAAAATTGGTTTGATTTTCTACAACAAAAAATAGAATCACTCTCAAAGGCCTGTTTGTTTATATTCTGTGAACGGATTCAATCATTTACATGACAAGAGTGTCACATTTAACATGACTTTACTGAATCATTATGTGTATAATATAACCTGAGGAACACTTCACTCTAGGTACTGCTACCGTAACAGTGCAAATAGATACACTGCAGTCTGTTCACCCTGCAGCCATTTGGCAATTGATACAGAAGTATAAAAACATCAGTTCTACTCTCCGATGGCATCCAAATAATGTCCATACATGAACTACACAGTACCATGTACAGCAACTGCAACTTCACAGTATTAATAATGCATTTCATTGCTTGTTAACAGTGAAATTACTCTTAACCAAAGTTGAATTAACTATACATTTGCCATTTTCAAATTACATATACTTGTTTATATTTGAAAGATGTTATAAATTGCAACCAAATGTATGCATATGTTAAGATATTAAAGATCAAAGTTTTCTGTTGCTCTTCAGTTTTTTGTCACTGGTTGGTTGGTTTTAAGGGACAACATACTTCATTCGGTTTAGGAAAAGATGGTTTGGGGTAAAGTGTATAATGGTAAACACGTGTTTAAAAGGATAACTTCTCTCATATGCATATTTCTCCAGTTTTCTTCTCCGAGTCGCAGAGCTATGACATTACAAAAACCTGACCAGGGACGGTCCTGTATTGACAGTGATTAGGATGTTCCAGGGACAACACCAACATGACTCCTCTACCCTCCACCAAAAAAAGTAGTATTTAAAGAATTAAGAAAACAGTCTTTCTTGGGCAGCATTAAAGGAATACAACTTGTAGAATGACAAGTAAATTAACTTGCACCCTTGGGTGTAAGGTCTGGCTGTCCACATACTTTTGGCCATGTAGTGC
>OMLP01046311.1:8625-20356 GCA_900302685.1 Spondyliosoma cantharus
CACACACACACACACACACACACACACACACACACACACACAGTCTTTCACACTCTATCTATTTTGGTGCCCTCTATTGCAAAGCAGACTGCTGGTTAATGCCTCCATGCCCACGGCTGAATTAAACAGTCTTTGAATTCTTCTTTTTTCCTTTGAAGCAGTCCTCTTCTCTCATCCTTTTCTCCTTTTCTTCCATGTGCAGCAAAGAAAGACAATGAGAATACTCCAGTGAAAGGAGGAAATGGAGACATGGGTGTGTATCTTCAACTGTATTGACTTGTTTATTTGTGAATTAATTCCATTAACCAATTTGGAAGAATAATCAGTATTCAACCAGTCTCTCAATTAAAATCCGTTTTTACATTTTTTTACCAGATGACATGGAGGATGACTCTGTGCTGTCCGGTGGAAAGGTAAGATCATTGATGACTCAGGCTTCTCTGTCGTCATTAAACCACTGTTGGTGTGTAGAAGTGAGAACGAGGTGAACCTGTGATGAAACATTCCCAGTAGGTCTGCAGCTACCAATAATCATTGTCACTTGGCTGCAATGGTTAATTGATTATTTGTCAACTATTAAGTTAATCACAGCTGTTTTGCTAATTGGTAACTTGGTTTGAGTCATTTTTTAAGAACTTCTCTGATTCCAGCTTGCTAAATGTGAATATTTACTGGTTTATTTATTCCTCTATGATGGTGGACTGATTATTTTGGGGTTGTTGACAAAACAAGATATTTGAGGACGTCATCTCAGGCTTTGGGAAGCAGTCATCATCAACCATTTTCTGACATTTTATAGACCAAACAAGCAATCTATTTATAATCATTTTGCCTAAAAGATGTCAAATGTGATGAGAAATGCCCACCAGATGTTGTCTGAGCGGATGTCATTGTTTACAAATGGTCTCAGACACAACCCATCTGACATGAGCGACATCCTCTCTCGCAAACTTCACAACCCGATAAAATGTGAAGTTTTTATTGGTTGGAAAAAAGAATATCAGCACACTGGAGGTGGCATTTGTTATTGCTGGCTTAAAAATAGTATTCTTCAACAGGAGAAATAAAGCATGATAACAGAACATTAGACAACATTTAATAAAACACATACCAAAATTAAATAGTCTTTTTAAATATTTGCATTTGTATATTATGTCTTTGCAATGTTGCACATTTACCTGATGAAGATCCTGTAAATGTCTTCATCAGTTAAATAACTCATTTGGAAGCTAAAATCCAGCGTGCAAACAAACTACTCCATTTCCTAATTAGATGGGTAAGGATGACCTCTTGCTAGGGGTGTAACGATAAACACAAGTCACGGTTCGGTACGTACCTCGGTATGGGGGTCACGGTTCGGTACGGGTTCAGTACAACGGAAAAAAAACAAACATGTAAAAGACTAGCTTTTTTTCATTTATTTTGAACAGACACCAATTGACTGCAAAATAAAAAAAAAAAACATCTCCTGTTATAAAAGTAAAAAAATAAATAGAATAAAATATAAAACAAATGTTTTAGGAGGGTTCTCATTCTGTTAATACAGAGGAAAAGATAGACTGAGGTAATCAGGGAGCACTTGTTGCCAACTGGCAACTTTGGTAACATCATTATAAGAAACATGTTCAATGTTGTATTGCAACAGCTTGTGCAGGAGACAGCTCATGCTCCACCACTGCTCGGGCACGCTTATAAATGGCAGGGGCCGCACGGGATGGGACACTATCGTGGCTCAAGCACCTTTAATAAATACTTGAAGCCGGGCTCCTCTACTACGGCATATGGGCACATAGATGTTGATATGTATGTGCCAATTGCTTCTGTGATGTCGTTGGCACTGTCAGTGTTCATGTCAAGAGGTGGCTTAAAAGCAGCGGGGATAAGTTGTTGCACCAAAGACGTTTTTTCCTCGCACCGGTGGCAGATATGTCAGGGTGATGCCGTCTTATGTGGGTTAGCATGTTTGAGGTGTTGCCAGCGACATACCGCACCTCCGTGAAACATCGCCGGCAGACAGTCTCTGTCCGGTCCTCCACTCGCGTGCCATCACCATTATATTGTACTGGGAAGCCAAAGTGCTCTCAAACAGCTGATTTAAATGAAGCCGGCGGCTCCTCCAACTCCACGCTTTCCATCACTTTCCTTCTTCGTCCTTTTTGTAACTACTACTTCTTCTTCTTCTTCTGTAATGACTGTTTCTGGCAGCTTTTAGGCTCGTTACCGCCACCTGCAGTAAAGTGAGGACTCAAGTTTTTTTTTTAAACTCGCTCAGGCGTATTCGTCACATGACTGCGTGCACCGAACCGTGACGCTCGTGACACTTTCCTCTACACACTACGCCCGTGTAATGAAATGTGAAAATACCTTTTCCACCATCAAATCTTATTACAAGATCATCATTTGAGCTTTCAGCGGAACACATTTTTGATGAGATTCTGGTGAAAGAAATTGGATTTTTAAAGTTCTTTATTGGCTTGAATTTGGTGCCTCCCAATACTCTTCACACACATCTATCTTCAATAGACTGACCTGTCTGACTCTTTGTCTCCTTCTGCAGGATGATGAGGAGCAGGGCAAAGCTGAAATCAACCGACTGATAGATGCTGGCGAGGACAATGTGACCGAACAGACTCACCACATCATCATCCCCAGCTACAGCGCTTGGTTCGACTACAACTGGTAAGAGCTGGAAGATGACGATTAACACATTACTACTACACGAATGACAGTATATTTCGATTGCTTGAGACAAATACTATGCTCTTTATTATTGTACATTTATTACATTTTAAGCAGTGTACCAATTAAGAAGTGTTGCAATTCTCCTCTTTGTTCTAGCATCCATGAGATTGAGAGAAGAGCGCTGCCCGAATTCTTCAACGGAAAGAACAAGTCCAAAACTCCTGAGATGTGAGCTTCTTTACACGAACACACATTTGTAAACCACATAAAACTACCAGACACACAACACTTATAGCATGAGTTTCTGTAAACCCAAAGTTACATTGACTGTCTCACTAATCTTTCTTCTCAACTCTTCAACAGATACCTGGCCTACCGTAACTTCATGATCGACACCTATCGGCTAAACCCTCAGGAGTACCTCACCTCCACCTCCTGTCGCAGGAACTTGACCGGGGATGTCTGTGCTATCATGAGGTGAGACAAGCCATCTTATTTTCAGGGTTTACGTTTAACAAAATATTTAAAATATAGACACAAACGGCTGCAACTTCTCTCCCCGTCTCACCTACATACAAACTGGAAAAAGAGCTAACTCACCAGGTATGACTTGTAGTCAGAAGCAAAACAAATGAGGCTAATGGATAATCAGTAGTGACGATTGTTATCTCAAATCTGAAGCAAACCGTGGCATTGTGTCCATAGACTTCCGGCTGCCAAATGTAGAAAGATGTATATAAATATGTGTATGTAATCACAAGAAGAGGGATTCCTTTGTTCATCTCCAAAATCCATCTGGGTTTGTAAAAGTCTACATATCCATTGGTTTTATTCGCTGGTAACTGTCAACTTGTCAGGGGCCTATGTTACAAAAACAGTTTTTTGTCCAGGTGTCGAAACGAACAAAAACAACAAACATCCTATGGGGACAAAACTCATTTTGTCACAAAGTTTGCCTTCTCAAATATCTCCCAAATAAACCCTCTTTCCCAGATAAATCAATACAGATCTCTGAAAAAGAAAATAAACATCTCCAAGCACTTGAGACCAGTACCAGTCAGTTCAGTTGATCGTCTTTGTGCACACGGCAGACGTGCCTGTAGGAGCAGATGCAGGCTACCACTAAGCTAACTGTCATCCTTATAGTTTGTCTACAAACACACACAAGCTGCTGCAGGTTGAGATAAAAAAAAAAAAAACTGTGTGAATCAATGACAGATTGATTTGGGTTTGAGTTCATGACGCCCTGAATCGACTCTGCTGCAGACTGCAACTATTTTCTGAATCAATTTAAATAAATCAGCAAAATGCTAAAAAAAGAGAGAAAAGTTCAAATGTATTAAATGTGACTGCTGTCTGTCTTCAGGGTTCATGCGTTCTTGGAGCAGTGGGGTTTGGTGAACTACCAGGTTGACGCTGACAGTCGCCCGTTGCCCATGGGCCCCCCACCCACACCTCACTTCACCGTTCTGGCTGACACACCATCTGGCCTCATGCCCCTGAACCACCGACCCCCACCGGTAAGACCGACCAGAAATGTACAAAACGGAGTGAATGATGCGTGGATGAAGCGAGTTTGTACAAATATCGACAGGGAAGTGAGGAACACGAATGAAAATCACAGCTGTACTTTTGATGTAGCATCTGGTTTGGACTGAATTCCACCGTTGGAATGATAAACTCCACATGATCATGTGTTGTATTTGATCCCTCCAGATTCCCCCTCCGCAGCAAATGCCTGGCTTCATGGACAAAAGCAAAGAAAAGTCCATCGACTTGCAGAACTTCGGCCTTCGCACTGACTTCTACAACAGGAAAAACCCCAAGGTCAGCACACAGCTCAGTCGACATCCTGTAATATGTTTTGCACATTAGTTTTATTTCTGTTGTGCTGGTGAGAGGATTTCTTAGGGTTTCTAAATTGATAAATGCAAGTTGATCGGTAATAAACATTTAAGATAAAATCTAATTATATTTTATATTTAAATTATCTCGTTTCCTATTTTAATGTGATTGGTTTTGGTTGCCTACAGGTTAAAGCTCCCACCTCCACCAGGGAATGGACCGAGCAGGAGACTCTACTGCTGCTGGAGGTGAGTCTCACATTAGAGAAGACGAAACCTGCAAAAATTACACTGCTTGTGCGTTTGGATACTGAGCACTGAAACAGATAAATGCTGATGGTTGTCCTCAGTCCCCTTATTTCCTCGCTCCGTTCTCTTCTGCCCTTTTTAGATTTGAATTATCCTCATTCCCACAGTACATTACCTTCCTCTCTCCCTCCAGCTCATCATCTTCTGCCTTTTGACCCTTTAATCTGTACTTCTGTCCTCCCACTCCTTGGCTGCTGTTATGATCCTGCATAACTCCTCAATATATGATGTATATTCATTTCCCTCACTTCTCCCCAGGCGCTGGAGATGTTCAAAGATGATTGGAACAAAGTTTCGGAGCACATAGGGTCACGCACCCAGGACGAGTGTATCCTGCACTTCCTGCGGTTGCCCATTGAGGATCCATACCTGGAGAACACTGAGACGACCCTGGGCCCCCTGGCCTACCAGCCCATACCCTTCAGCCAGTCTGGAAACCCCGTCATGAGTACTGTAGCCTTCCTGGCCTCTGTGGTCGACCCCAGAGTGGCATCTGCTGCTGCCAGGGCAGCCTTAGGTGAGAACTGACGAAGGGAAGATGAAACTGCAGCATCACATCTTTTGAAATCCGCTCATTATGACGCAAATAAGAGATTTTTGATCAAATGGGTTGAGGTTTTTTTGACAGACAGTTTTAACCTTAATATTTACTTGCATTTGTAACAGCATAAGTAAGAAAACCCATAATGGTGCAACAGGGAACAAGTCCTGTTGATGGATGGATGGATAGATAGATAGATGTCAGTTAACACAGTACATATAAAGCCATCAGATTAATCTCAGTTTTGAATTGTACAGTAATAAACGTCCTCTCTCTGTTTGCAGAGGAGTTCTCCCGTGTGCGTGAGGAGGTGCCAGCTGAGCTGGTGGAGGCTCACGTGAAGAAAGTGCAGGAGGCGGCCAGGAGCACAGGGAAGGTGGACCCTGCGTTCGGCCTGGAGAGCAGTGGCATCGCTGGCACTGCCCCAGAGGAGCCCGAAAAGACCGGTGAGTAGTGCATGACGAGGGGTGGAGACAGGAGATGGCCACTGTAATGTCAGGAGATATGATGGTTTTTGTGTATTGTGACTTCTTCGGCCACTAGAGAGCAGCAGATAGCAGCAGCACTGCAAGCTGTTGGGCAGGGAGAGGCAAATTTGATGCAGATTACTGCTGTGCCTGAGAGAGAAAGTGTGTGAGAGCTGTTGAGGCTCACGGAGGAGTGGCCTGTGCTCACCTCCTTTTGTTTTCACTCCTTTGAATAAAAATGGTCTTTCTTCACCTGAATCGATCAGTCTTTCTGTACATTTGAAGGTCACTCAGATATCAGATTTGACCAGCAGGGGGATTGAGCACCACAGAATTGTTGGTGTGTGTGTGTCCGTGTGTGCATACTGCCGTGGTAACCAGTGGATTAAAACAACAGTGGCAGATGGGGCAGGGGAGTGGGAGGAGGGGGAGCAGAAAACTGGGTCATCACTCTCTCGTATGTTTATCTCTGTCTCTCTCTCTTTTGCTCTTTGCTTTCTTGAAACATTTCTCTCTCTTTTGCTTTTGCTCATTTCTTCCTTCCTTCCTTCCTTCCCCACCCCCACACACACTTTCCCACTTATTACCAACCATTTGTTATACCTGAGTTAATGCCCTCTAGAGCCACAGTTGCAATCAATAAGCTTAAATGCGTTCAGCCCCTTGCTCTGCCTGAAGCTCTCAACCGACACACATCACACAATCAATATTCAAACCCTTAACACACGCTCAAGTGCACCCGTGACATGGTTTAACACTCAACTGTGTGTGTGTGTGTGTGTTTGGTCATTTGTGAGTGTGTGCAAGTGCTCTCACACATCTCATACCGTCCCTGTGGCCCTGCTCACTTAAAATGCTTTTGACCTTAATTTCCTGTCCTGACTTTCTCCCCTCCAACACTTGTATTTGATGATTTCGCCTCAGAGAATCTAGAAATGTATTTTATTTCAAACCGGGTGAGATGTCACTGGTGCCGAAGGTTTTGAATTTGTTCCGTCATTTCGTGTTCCGACTATGCATGAAGTGAACATGATCACGCCTTGTTTCATGCTTGGTGTTCTTGTCTTTTGGATTCGGGGGGAGGTTAGCGTGAGCATAAACAATTCATTGAGAAATTAACAGTTGAAGTGAAAATTTAGATTGCAACAGAACTTCTGCCACCATGTTTTATCAGTTTTAGTTTGTGACATGATGCTAATTATCTACCACACTTGTTGCCCCTTGCAGAAACCCCAGAAGCAGAGAAGATGGATACAGACACAGACTCTCAGCAGGCTGATAAGGTAAAACCAACTTTTAAACATCATCTCTTACATGTCGCAGAAACATAGTTCCATTAGTGACTGTGTAAGTCTGCTAAGGTAAAAGCTACTTACTTTTTGTGAACAGACTTCCCATTATTACACTTTTTCTCTCACTGTTTATGTTAAAGTTAATTTTTTCCACTCATCTACTTGGTTCGGAAAGACCCTCCGGCTGAATGTAATGGCATTTTTTTCCTCACGTTGTCTCTGCTCTGTTGAGCAGGATGTTGGTTGATGGCTTCCTCATTTAGCATCCATTAACCAGAGTCAGACACTTTGTCCAAATCACTGCGATCGTCCCCAAAAAGTGGAAAGGGTCACAATGCGCAGCCCATTATTCCATTTTGCCCTGAGCATCGCAGTGTTTACCGGCTATTACTGCAGCAGTGGCCCCTTAAAATGATGATTAGTTGATTGATTACAAGCAGCCATATTTCCATTTGTGTATATTGCAGCCTTTGTAAAACACGACCAAAAAAAAGAACAATCAAATTGAGTTCATTTTACCACTCATGCAGTCTTCAAAAGTAAATCTCACATGATATTTTCTTTGACCCAAAGGCAGACTTGTAACTCAGGCTTTAGTATTTTACTTTCCGGGGCAGTGACACAGGCCACTTATCGTTGATTGTCTGCGTCCTCGTCTTTCAGGCGGAGTCGAAGGACGAGGCGGAGAAGCCCAGTGAGTCTGCAGAAAAGAGCAGCGACAAGACTGAGGCCGCAGACAAGGTGAAGAAGGAGGGAGGAGAGGCGTCGGAGCGTGAGGACGAGAACGAAGATGGAGCGGAGGCCAAGGCCTCTCCAGCAGGTAACACTGAGGTCTAATGATGAAATATGAGAGAATGTCCAACCACACTTTAGTTTGTAAGATCACAACTAGAGCCTTTCTTTAGCCTTATTAAGGCTGCAGCTAACAGTTATTTTAATTATTGATGAATCTGCATATTATTGCCTCAGTGCTACTTGTAATATAGAAGTTGCCATCGGAAAACATTCATTATGAAGAAATGATTCCCATATTTTCAACACGCTTAGCCATTAAAACTCAAGGGCAGATTTTTATAACACATGGTTGTTAAAATGTCTTTTTCCGTCCCTGTCAGACAAAGACAAGGAGGATGCCATGGAGACATCGTCCTCGGAGCAGGAGAAGGAGAAGGAGGAGAAGGCAGCTACGGAGGAGGGAGAGGAGAAGAGGAAGAAACTGGAGCATGACATTGAAGAGGGTAACATTGCCACCGCGGCCGCTGCTGCCCTGGCATCTGCTGCCACCAAGGCCAAGGTGAGACTGCATGAGTGCTGACACAGCAAGTACACACCTCAGCAAGTGTGATCATCCAAATTTTCATCTTGGCTGTCATTTTGAAAAGTTTGCTGAATGTCATTGGTTTCATCCTATAAGTTTTACTGGAATATTGTGTATGATGGCGTCAGTAATCAAATTCTGGTCACAAAAAATCAGCTGAATGATCTAAACTAAACCTGAATCCATGATATCTTCATGACGCAGCTGTTACTGTTCAGATATTTATCGCTTGTCTTTCTTCTCCATCCTCTCAGCATCTGGCGGCGGTGGAGGAGAGGAAGATCAAGTCCCTGGTGGCTCTGCTGGTGGAGACCCAGATGAAGAAGCTGGAGATCAAACTGAGGCACTTCGAGGAACTCGAGACCATCATGGACCGAGAGAAAGAGGCTGTAAGTTTAAAAATAAGCATTTATGCTTTTTTGCTTGTTGAAGTGTTGTGCCAGCGGTGACTCTTCACAACTGCATTAGCTGCAGCATGGACACTTTACTTACCTCCACACACTCAGTAAGGGCTTTCAGCTGCGGTTATTAATATTGAAGGAGATCTGTTAACAGAAGCTGATCCTGCAGGTTAAAGTCACACCCACTCATTCAAGTGTAAATGTGAACAAATACATATAGAATTTTATTGAATCTGAATCCTTTTAAATCCTTTATTGAGTCATATTACTTTTACCAGAGAACATTTGAAAGAAACTAAAGTATAAATAACTAGAATGCAAATATCTCACCTTTTTGTCTGTGGTAAAATGAGCAACATTAGTTAGGAAATGCTAATTAAAAGCTAGTATATGGAGTTTTCCCAAAAAACAGGCTACTGCTGCTCTCTCTCTTTCTGTCTCACCTGTTGAGCCAGGAAGGACGTTCCAATTTTGAATGTTGTGTTGACAAGTCCTCCAAACATGCCTTTTTAAATATGTATGCAGGACAATAGAATAACATGTGTAGGTAACTTCTTGCTCCTGCTGGAGGTCTCTATAACTACGCATGTTTTATACAAGTTATTAATATGATTTACAATAAAGCCGAAAGATTCCCCTAAAATGAATTGACACATTCAACTCCATCATTTCTGTAGAGACGAGAATCCACACTCTCGTTTAACTACAAAACACACTGTTCACTCTCAAAGTGTTTCAGAAGTGTCAGTTCCCCCACTTACAAGACATATTTTTCCACTTAGCCCAGGTTGAATCTAGCCGTGCAGATACTTTTGGATTTACACGTCCACTTTCTGAGCTATTCACCCCACACATCTGCCATGACCCCGTTACAAAACACTGAAAACAGTTTGCAGTAAGCTCTGACTCTGTCCAGAGTCTCCAGGACATTTTTTCCTGCAAGTTGCTGTTAAAATGTCATTTTTTTACTGTTGCGTCCAACACAAATCAAGATAAACTCAGCTCCATTGTTTTTGGTCGTTTTATGATATCTCAAATCCCAGACACGGCACGTAACAGTGAACAGTGAATAGCTGATGAATGTTTAACATTTTAGTGAAAGGTCGATTTCATGCTTTATTTATCAAAGTTGAATCAAAACAGACATATCTTCAGTGGTTCATTTATTGCCCAGACAGGTTTCCTACAAATTAATATTGTATGAGGTTGCATGGCTGAGCATCGCCATGACACCCCGCTGGCACCATATTGTTTGTTTCCTAAATTTGGACTCCTCGGGACCTCAAACACCCAATATTGACCGTCTAAATGTTGATTCCCAAGTGAAACCGATCCAAACCAAACCAAAGTTAATGTTATAGGTCTGAATTGAAAATAATTATAATTCAGGTTTTTTGTTTTAGTCTGTTTTAGTCATCCAAAACTGACCCTGGGTCACACAGTCCTTCTCTGGTTACTGAGTTGAAATAAGTAGCCAGTAAATATTTGGAGTTCATCGGCCAGCGTTGGCTGCTGAACAAGTTGCTTCCCACTTGGTCCAAACCCTCCACACAGACTGGAGAGGAGACACAGAGTTACTCCTCTGTGAAGGAGTTTAATTGCGAATAAAACATTTTCCAAAGCAAAGCGGCTGTCAGGCAAGTGTTACCGTCCTCTACAGGGCAAATGAATAGCCCTCAGCTCTGTGTGTGTGTGTGCCCTGCCGCTGGACAATCCCTGGAGACGCCAGTGAGAGTGTAAAACTGTGTTTTCGTGGTGGAGGCATCAGGAGCGTAGCCCAGTTTCACAGCTGTAAATAGTGCATGAAAAGGCCCCTGGTTTACATAAGCCGTCTAAAGACTGGAGAGAAATCAAACCCCTGCTGCTGCTATAGGCTGTAAAACACTGTTCTTCTATAAAAAACAAAAAACAAAGATCCACACAGTACAGAAAGACACAGAAGACAGTTTCACACACAGGCCTGTACATGCACCGTGTCCTCTGCAGACATGCAGCAGCTGAAGTGTAAGAAATGTGCTGCACTTTTCGTCCTCTTGTATAATATTCTCGTCTAGTTTGAAAACATTCTCATGCTTCTGTAATGTGTCTTAAATGTCAAGGTTCAATTATCAGAAGACACGTCTTTCTACTTAGCCCTAGTTGAACGTAACAATGCAGAGACTTTTTGTCCACGGCAAGATTCTGAAGAGGTGTCCAGAGCGACCAGTGTCACTGGCGAGTTATTCGTTGCTGCATAGATTTAAGTTAATTCACCTTCATCATTTTCCCTGGTGTGTTGGGATATATCATACTAGACACACAACAGCTTGTTTTGCAAAATAGAATAAACTGGGTGATGCAGTAACTGAATGAAACATCAGCACTGACATATTTTATAGTTTGGTCATTTTATATGTAACATGTAATGTACTTTCGGTGCTTGACGGCATTAAATGTCTTCCTTGCCAATATTGCCATTTATTTTCATTATTAAATCGATTATTCATTTTTTTCTATACGAATTTCATAAAAAGTTGAAATAATGTTGATCGTCTAATTAATGATCCTGGTTGACCCTCTCTGGTTGCCCTCACCCAACAGCCATCAGCGGGCAGCTGACTGTCGTTATTGTTGTTAATTATTATAATTAATCTCATAACTTAATCATCTTTTCTTGGCATTTCCTCCATCTCTCTGTGCAGTTGGAGCTTCAGCGACAGCAGCTGCTCACCGAGCGTCAGGCGTTCCACATGGAGCAGCTCAAATACGCCGAGATGAAGGCGAGGCAGCAGATGGAGCAGCAAGCTGCCGCTGCAGCGGCCGCTGCCGCCCATGCTCAAGGACAGGGTCAGGCTCCTGGATCTGGACCCCACTCTGGACCCCCTCCACCAGGCATGC
>OMLP01046311.1:21176-31916 GCA_900302685.1 Spondyliosoma cantharus
TATTTACTCTGAATGTCAGCCGCAGCTAAACGTTTGGGTCACTGCTGCTTATTAGCATCACATCACACATCTGCAGCCAATCAGCTACTGAAATCTGGCAGCAGCATGATGACTTCTTTTTAGAAAAAGCAAACAATTACAAAAAGTGAATTATTTTCCATACAGTTTACTCTGAAAGACGTTGTTTCCTTGTTCTGACTGATAGGAGCACATCAGACAGGTGTCACTCGTTCTATATTTTTCTTCAGAAATTAAAAACTTCCTTCTGTATTGATCATTTTATATATAAATAATTGACAAGAAGCTACATTGTACCTGGACTACCTGCTGAGGGCAATGTTCAGTCTATAACAGCTACTATAATTATGCTTTAAACTGACATGTGATCTCCCTAAACTAAGTGTATTTGACCTATGAGCAGTAACATAGTTGCGTCAATTCCCGTAGGCAGCTACCAAGACCAACCTCTCTGTCTAAAATATGTCATACAACCACCATGTGGTTCGAGTTATGGTCTCCTTTCTTATAACTTCTCTGGGAAAACTAGACATTAAAGCGGAAATGGACAGCTAACATTTCTTTGTGGTTTTTACTGTCACAAAGACGACGTTATCAGCATGGCGGCCGTGAGCAGTCTGGCTACTGTATAAGCAAACCACAGATCAACACTAATCAGATAATAGGCAAAGAAAACAGAAAAGTCTGGAAAATCTGCATTATTCTAAGTGGTAGAACTTGTTTTTGTTCTTTTCTGTCTTGTTGAGATTTACCTACAGCAGAACTATGGGTGGGTCCAGACCCTCAGGTTGGAAACCACCATCAAAAACCTCTAAAACCTTCCTCTTCCCTCTTTCCAGATCCCGGCCCACCACCTGCACAGCCTGAAGCGGTACCTCCAGTTCCTGTGGCTCCTCCGGCGGCCCCGAGTGCTCGAGTGCCTGACAACTAAGACTTACACAACACACATACACACACACACAAAAGCACACACACATAAATCTAACTCTATCTCTGAAGCTCAGCTCACCTTTTTTTGATGGCCTTTTCCCCTCCCAACTCAAAACTATCAGAAATGTCATCACAGGAACACACACACACACACACACACACACACACACACACACACACACACACACACACACACACAGGGTTCAGTGGCAACGGTAACCCAATTTTATACACACACACACACACACACACAGACTTCCTCTCAGGGCACAGCGGCAAGGGTCGTGTAGTAATAAACACTGTTTTCTGCTCTGTTGGGCCAGATGGAGGCTGGAGAGATTGACTGTGTACAGAAAACACGACCAGGAGACAGAACACGTAAAAAACCTCCACCTGTCTCACCTTTTTTCTCTCCCCGAACCCATTTTAAACGACACTGTAACCCCCCCTCAGTTTCTTTTTAAAACACACACACACACACACACACACACACACACCTCTTCTTGTCTTGTGCCTCTTTCTCCAAACCAAACACTAGGGGGAGCTAGTGAGACTAGAGGGCAGGTCAGACAAGGGGGTTTGTGTGCGTGCTGCGATTGAACACACACGAGGCAAGAAGATTATTCAGATGATGATATCAATAAAACACATACACACACATGCACACACACACAGAGGGGACCCAGCCTGCCCTCGCTCTTATCTTGTCGAGTATCTACCTCTCGCTCCTCTCTGAATGATACACTGTAGTTCTGTGTGTGTGTGTGTGTACGTGTGAATGTGTGTTCAAGACAGATTATTATTTTTTTTTTTTTTATGGCCGTTCACTCTGACCACAGTAAAATCTATAGGCTTTCATGTAATCATTGCTTTCCAATTTGAGACTTTTGCATTAATGGCTTTGGTTGACTCAAAGAAATCCAACAGAGGTGAGACAAACTGGAGAGATGAGGCCAAACTAAAACTTTAAACTCTTCAAGAAGACGTGTCTCACGGAAACAAAAAAAAAAGATCGACCCTCAAGTTTTTAAATGTCTGAAGAGATAGGTCTTCATCCCTTGATCCTAACAACGGCAGCAACTGGAAATAATGTGACATTACATGATGGAGTGTGAAGTTTTGTCTAAAGGAAAAAAAAATGTTTTTTTACTGTCTTGACAACAAATCTCATGAAAAGACCAAAACTAACAATGTATTAGTTTCTGACTCCCCTATGCTGTGGATTTCAGCACCAAGCACAGGTTAAATCAAGATGTTATATTCTTTGACACATTTTTAAAGACTCAGTAATTTCCTGAACAAGTCGTTGCTGCAGCCTCTAATAGACGTCAATCAAACAGGAGTAAACAATGCATTTGTGGAACTATATTTAGCAGCAGATTAATCAACATTCGGTGCTCTCGTGAGTATTTCCACCAGGGTTTGAGTCAAAATATATAATCATGTGTCACCCAGTGCGACAGTGAGGCTCGTTGATGTGTTTTTAATAGTTTTGTTGGTCTTTTAATGTGATTTGTTGACAATAAGGAAGCAGACTTGTTTGTTTATACTTGATACAAAAGTCCCAAATTTGATTACATGAGCAAAGACGAACACGCGCCTAAACACACCATCACCTTCTGCCCCACACCAACCACAGCACTCTAACACACACACACACACAGAAATGTAAGCTAAGCTGATGCTCACACTGGAGGCTACGTGCACACACCGACCCTGCCGCAAAGCACTGGACACACACACACACACACACACACATGCATACATACAAACATATAATCTCCTGCTGACCTTCACACAGCCTTTACAGAGAGGGAGACGCTGTGATGCGGCTCGACTGAAACGTGACATCATGAACGACGCTCTTCCTCGTCGCCGGTGGGCTTCTAGAAGTTTTTAGGTGCTGATACTGTAGCGAATAAACCCCGCCCCCCTTTCTCCTCCTCTGCTCACTGATTCCTAACGCTTACTGCTGCCTACCTCGCTAACCCCTACTCACACACACACACACACACACACGTTGACGCTTTTTAGCCACTAGCCACGGGAAAAACTAAGCAATATCCTCATTCCTGTGTATCAACCTGTTCGTGGTCAGTACACTGAAGAATACTGCGTAACCACCGTTATGAGTTCACAGTTTAGTCCTCAAATCCTGTGATGTGTCAGTAAATCAAGTGCATTAACAAGGGAAACAACCACCAAATATTTATTTACACGGATGAAATGAAGAGTCAGCGATCGGTTACTAAAATTACTAAATATTCTCTAGTTCCAGTTTCTTAAATGTGATTATCCTGATGGTTTTCTTTGTCTTATATGACAGTAAACTTCATGTCTTTGGACAAAGACGTGAAGATCCTACTTTGAGCTTCAGGGCTTTATAAGATGCACATTTTCACATCTCAACATTTTCTTGACAACGATATTAATTGTTCAACCCGTATTTAATCGTTTAACTAATTCATTTTTGTATTCAATAAAATGTCAGAAAATGCTTAATTGCTGGTTTTGTCCAATCGGAAAGCAGCAAATCTAGAGAAGTAAGGCTGGAACGAGCAGATATTTAGTTTTATTATTTCGATATTGATCGTCTTGATTTTCTGTTGACCAATAAATTCGGATTGAAAGTTTGATGATCTGTCTCAGATCCATTAGAAGCCGTTCTGGAGCTTTCCATTCTATTGCACAGTATTCCTCAGCTCAGAGTTTAATTTTCTTTTAATCTCACCACACTATCCAGCAGAAGCTTCTCTGCAGCTTTGGGACGTAGTACGATTGACCTCAGCAGTTAATCTTCCCAGTTATCATGAAATGGGCACTTTCAGGTTTATATTTGTGTTAAAAGTGTGGGGGGGGGGCTCATGTGGCACGATCTTTGATTCCCCCTGCTTTCTTCCGAGGTTAGAAATGAAACACGAAGTCGATGTGACCCTAAAGTCCTTAAAATGCTCAGAAAAAAAGTTTTAAGAAGCTGCGATTCCGTGACATTTGCTGAGGAATACCATGTGATGGAACCAAAAGCTCCAGAATGGTTAATGAACGACCTTTTTTCCCGACTGATGTAAAAAGAAACCATTTAAATTATTTTCATATTTCCCATAAACACTAGCATGTTAGCCCAAATTAAAGGTAAATTATTCTGACAGTTAAAAAGAAAGTAATCTGAACTCTCCTCCGAGCCCCGACTCACTCTCTTCATTTCCTCAGATACTAAACCAATGTGACACTTGTCATCCTGCATCTTTCTACAGTCGACACACAGGTTAAAAATAAGCTCAAATAAGGTCGTTCTTTAATGTGAAGTCTTAACTCAAACGACTCCTCTCCCCCTTCGCTAGCACTGTTAGTATCTCTGCTACCTCTTCCTCGTTTCATCCGCTAGCTACCTCTTCTTAGAAATCTTCCTCTCGCTATCTGCTACCTCTCTGTGCACCCCGTCGCTACCTCTCGTTCCCATTTCCTTTTTAACTTTTCCTTTTCTTCCTGCCCACATGACTGCTGCATCACTGACTGTTTTTGCCCCCCTTCTCCCAGTCTGTCGGAAGAAGAAAACACACGAACACGCGGACAGTCATTCGCTCTCACTCTCTCGTTCACCGCGCCCTCCCTCGCCATTCACCATCTGACCAGGCTTGTTATGTAATATCACTTAAATATGACAGGAATTCCCCTCACATATATTATCTTTAATCGCTACTTTTTTGTGTTAATGGTAATGTATTTTTAAGGAGAAGTTTTGTGTAGATGGAAGTTATCTCTGTTCTTTGGAAGTTTGTAGCATTTGTTTTCTTTTTTTATTTTATATGGGGTCTGTTGGTACTTGGACCTAGACACTGTCAAATAAACTGTGTTTTGTATGACGTTGATGTCCCGATGTATTTATTTTTTTGAATAACCGTCCCATAGACGTGTTTCTGTCAGATACTGTAGTTGGTCCGAGTACTGAGTAATTAAAGGTTGATCCAGTCACCTCAGGGGTCATTTTGGTCCACGCTGTGCGCTCCAAAACGTGCCAGCTTTGGCAAATATGATTTGGTTTCGACTCCATTTAAATGAAACAAACAAAACTGAATCGACAGCTCTATGAGGCACGTAAATGACAAACCACCAAAAAAAAACGATGTTGTGTAGGCCAATAAAAACATCCAAGTATCCTGTACGGCCTCTTCTGACACTTCAAGGTGCCACGTGGAGTTTTCTTGTGATCAAACTAAAGTTCTGTTTATATTCAATGTTTCTCACAGTTTGTCTCTTAAAAGCTTGATCAACATGACAAAAGCATTTTCTACAAAGTTTTTAAAAGTATTTTAAATTGTCGCAGACATTCATCTTCTTCAATACCTGTTGTATCTGTGTTACTACCAACAACAGGCAGCATGATTTAAAAAAACCTGGACCACCAGTAAAGGCATCCATAGTGTAACCAGTGGTCAGAAACTTCACAGGGTAACTTTGAAGCAGTGAAAAGATCAAATTAAAGTTTACGACGGTCGTCTCCACTACCTACTGCTGTTTGATTATCCACTATCTGAGACGTTAAACGTAACTCCCGCTGCCTGCACACAGCATTTAACTAGATTTCGCTGCCAGCACGACCAAATGAAGCACAGCTACTCAGAGGGCAGCCTTAATCCTTAAACAATCATGCTTAATCATCTTTTCTAGACAGTCAGTGGAGTAAAACTGTGGCCAACACATGAAGCCTTGCACATTAAAGGGTCTTGGGGAGTAGTGCTGCAAATTTGAAAACTGATAAACTGCATCCGGTGATGTTTCTCAGTAGCATTGTAGGTAATGTAGTCATCTGGTTTTTGAAAAGCAGTCCGCTGCTCTAGCATTGCACTTTTGTTGCACATATTGTTCTTCCTTTTTTAAACCGTTACCCACATTGCATCTTGGCCGCTGAGTAATATTAATGCAGGTAATTTATCAGCTTCCTCTGGAGCCACGAAAGGCTTCGTACTAAATGTTTCATATGCAGTTGTGCTCCCCAAGACCTGTAAACACACATTAATGTGTAAAATCTGTGGTTACCCTTTAAATCAAACACTGGTTCATTATAATGTTGGGTTACAGCATCATGTGCTTCTCCCACCAGTGGTCATTAGTATCAGAGCATGGTTCCTGTATCGATAATTATGTTCATCACATTTTTAAATGAATGAACACTTGTAGTATTTAAAATCAGTTTGACAGGTAAGCCCATATGTCCACACCACTCCCTCCCAAAATAACTCAAAAAGATGAACAAAGGATTTGTAATGTTTGTTTTTCAGACTAACTGCAGCTCCAGGAGGAGAAACTGGATTATCCATTCATGTTTCTGTCTTGCCTTTGTGTTGGGATTAGGGATGGTGCTGCAAAACATCTGCCCATAAATGTGTTCACAGTGTGTAAACTACAATTTGTAGTGACATCACAGGCTTATTGAGCTATTGTGGAATGATTAACTCAGATATTCATATATTTTAGCTCAAGCGGTGACACAAATTAATATAATACAAACTCTAAAATGAACACTGCAAGTCACACTGTACCTATAATTTCATTTCGGTCATTAGATTACGCTCTGTTTCTACATCCAGCGTCCTACAGAAAGACCGGAAACATGGACTTTGAGGAGGGGAGAAGATGTTCTTGGTGTGATTGTTTTGCTGCGTTGCTCTCTGCTGGTAGCATATGTGTGTGTGCATACATGAAGTGGTAATGATGCGAAACTACCCGAGTCCTGTTTAAAACCTAATCCCGTGCGGCGAGCGCTGTAATCTGGCGAGAGGGGGGGGATTTCTCCAGCCAGCAGATTGACCATGAGGATGTTATTGAGAGGGATGAGGGGACCAGAGGGTGATTATTCCCACTGAGTGATGGGAAGAGGGGGATGGGAAAGGGCTTCTTTTAATTTTCTGTGTCATATGATGGGGCAGGAGTACATAATTGTCAAATATCTTTGGGGAAAAATGGTACAGATGCAATCACAGGGCTTACATATAGGGGCAACTACCCACACCTATGGACAATTTATAGTAACTGATCAACCTAATTTTATTTGCTCATCTTTGGCTTGAAGCTGGAATACCCAGAGAGAACCCACACAGCCCAGGTGCAGAGATACACCAATCAGCCACAACATTAAAACCACTGACAGTAGACTGAAATAACAGTGATCATCTCATCACATGCGATGTTCTGCTGGGAAACCTCAGGTGCTGGCATTCATGTAAATGCCACTTGACACACACCAACCATCCAAACGCTGTTGTGGACCAAGTACACCTACTCATCACAACAACACTACCCACAGGCAGTGGCCCCCCAGCAGGACAGCGTGCAAACACTACCCATGAACATGTATTTGATCGGGTATCTGTAGGCTGATCAACCTAACTTTTTTTTTTGTTTGTTTTTTAATGTCTTTGAATTGTCAGAAGAAGCCGGAGTACCTGGTGAAAACCCAACAGGCACACCGCGGACACAGCAGGGTACACCCCGGATAAGTCAGCAGTTCATCAAAGGGCTGACACATAAGGACAAACAACTATTCATTGGGTGTCATTGTTTCATTCAGTTTATAATCATAAACCATCCTAATGTTTCCCTTTGTTTATTATATGTATTTCGGGTCTCAGTGTTATTATTATGTCTGTTCCTGCCTAAAAATGTGTACATGCCAACAGAGAAGTATTTAAAAATACTAGTTTTAATTGTCTCATATTATACTGTTTCTCATCGATATCACACAGCTGTCAACGGTCCAACAGCACTGTATTTGAATGCATTGCTCCAAACCCATCCATGGTCCTGAATTTCAGCTGTCTAAAAGTTGCTCAAATGAGCTCTGCTGAGGTCTCCTGAGAGTAGCTGTTTCTGTGCCTGCACCTTTAAATGCTAATGAGCTCCGTCTGTCAACGCCTACTTGGAGAGCCTCGGCCAATGGTCTTGCCTGCTACAGGTCCCTCAGGGAGACGATGCCTCTTACGCTAGCAGGTAGCATGCGCTAATGTTTACAGTGGCCGTACCAGTTTGACCCAGAATCGGACCCAGAAGGAGAGGCTCCTGAAGAAACACAGACTCTGCGGCTGCAGAAGGACGTTTCAGAATGGTTAGTGTGTCTGAATAATGTTAGTTTGTTCGTATGTGTTGTTACAGTTACTACCATGTAGCTAATGGCTAACAGCTAGCAAAAGCTGTGTTCGTCTCCAAACTCTTGGTCACTGTTCGCATCATCTCTGTCTCGGTCTCCGGTAAAAATGAAACTCAACCACTGTCTCTTCTGTTCTTCTGTAGCTGGGACAGATTATATACTGATTTTGATTTTTACAACCAACAACAGAACAATTTGCGTGTCTAACTCTGAGCGACGACATTGCTAAATACTACTATCTCACCACTGGACACACCAAACTTCACCTCCGGGATGAACGCCCCCCTCTCAGATGTCTCCTATCACTGCGCAGAGGAGGTCGACCTATGAAAATGACTCCTTTGGTTACGTAATGACAGGAGCTGAATCTGAAAAGCCTGTAGGAGCCGTTTTACCAGTGGGTGGGCTGCAGAGACCATGCAGGAATCACTTGTTTTCCTCATTCTGCGAGTTGGCAGGCTCAGGGAGGAAAAGTTTAAACATGAAGAGCCCAGAGAAAATGTGTTTTTCATAATATGGGACCTTTAACAGTTGAAAGGCGCTAGCATAAAGTTGTGACAAACCGAACTAACTTCCAGGTTTGTCGATATCTTTATCTTTATTTTATTTGTATAGGAGCTTGAGTGGACAGTACGATTTACATGGAGGTTCTGCTGTTATTCATTGTCAGATCGTCTCCAAAGAGGTCCCGGTGTCACAGCATCATTCAATCCAACACAACGCAGAAGCACATCGGTAACATAGCTATTGTTTTATTGAACTAATTTGCCTTATGATAGAACACTGTGAATAGCTTTCTGGATAGGTTGACCTGGGCTATTCAGTGTTATCTCACTTTAAATATCAGGAAAGAACAACACTATCAGTGCGATGTCTGAATTAGATGGTGTGGGGAGCTTTGCAAATCTTGGTGTGGGTAGAGGTCAGCACGTTGCTTCATTATGTTTTGGTAGGGGTAGGCCAAGGCCACCTGGTAATAACTACACAGCAGACCAGTCAATGATGCACCAACCATTACTCCCTGCAGCTAGCTCCACACCTATTGCTCAGACAGATTCCCCGCCAACCCAGGTTATCACTACTAAGGCACTGGGTAACATAATTACTGATTTGGCAAAACAGATTGGTGATAGTATCACAGCGAATCTCAGCACCATGTACCAACCCGGCTGCAGCCAGCCACAGTCTCCTGTCAGCCAGCCTTCCCCTCGCCATTGATCAGTCACAGCTGAAAGTTGTTGTTCAACCAGACGCCAAAGCACCACCATACTTTAAGGGTGAACGCTCAGATGCATTCTCCATTCATGAATGGGAGGATATGATGAGGTGTTACTTACCTGGAATGGACTGTAAAACACCTGCAGAAATGTTTGACCTGTTAATGTCCAGGTTGACTGGCAAAGCTAGAGATGTGGTCAAAGTCAAATCAAATCAAATCAATTTTATTTAGCCCAAAATCGCAATCACATTGCCTCAATGAGCTTTACAATCTGTACAGTGAACGACATCCTCTGTCCTTAGACCCTCGACTCGAGGGAGGAAAAAATTGCCATGTTGATGGGAAAAAAAGACCCTTTTAACAGGGTAAAAAAAAACGATGGAAGAAACCTCAGGAAGAGCCACAGAGGAGGGATCCCTCTTCCAGGACTGACAGACATGCAATAGATGTTGCGTGTACAGAAAAGAGCAACAAATCACAGTTTACAAGTTACATTACATTACAACATAGAGTCTGATACAAATTATATGTAAAGTGAGTGGATCCAGGAGACGACTGAGCAGGTCGAGGCATCACCAAGGGGTGCCCAAGCCACACGACCTCCTGTCAACCCAAGTGACCTGGAAGGTCACTTGGAGGGCAGGACACAAGATGATTAGTAATAGACAGGGAGAGGCATCAAGATTTACAGAAATATAGACATGAGGAGATAGTGAAACAGAGGAGAGCAATGATCCAGCGGCGCCCAGGGTGTGACAATCTAGATCGGTCAGTATTTCAAGGCAGCAGGAGCCTGGAAACGGTAGATGGTCCCAGGGGGCCCGTGGTCCATCAGAAGGGAGCCTGAATGAAAGAGGGTAGGTGGAGGAGAAGGAGCAAGTGTCACTACGCTGCCGCACTGAATTGAGTGGGGCTGAGATGCTGACTACTGCGTTTGACATACTAAAGTGCAACTTCAGTGAGCTGATATTCTCCAGCCTGCCCATGAGACTTTTACCTCACTGTTCCACGAGCTGGTGAGGATGCCATGGATTACTGGATCCGCCTGGACAAGTCTATTGATGCTGCTGATGAGTGTCTTCGCAGGCGGGGCAAACTGGTGGAGGACCCCAGTGCAGAAGTCGTCATGATGTTTATTAATCACTGAGAACTTAATTTGATTGAGATCTGGGGAATTTGGAGGTCGGGTCAACACCTTGTGCTCTTTGTGACGTCCCTGGCCAGTTAAATCAGGGAGTACAAACATAATGGTCCTGCAGAGAGATGTTTGGTTCCAGTCTGGCAGAAAATGTGGTGCTGGTATCACTGCTATAATCAGTGCTCAGACTTTGTTCCTGACAGACTTTCATCATTTCAAAGCTAGATTTCACGCTGGGTAGCTTGCTGGGTAACATCCTTTTACTGAGATCCAGATGAAGCATCTTCTTCA
>OMLP01046312.1:0-14328 GCA_900302685.1 Spondyliosoma cantharus
GAAACTCGCAGGATTCAAAAAGTCAGATTTAGATGCCCCCCCTCTTCCTCCTCATCTTCCACCCATCTCCAGACTGTTGCAGCAGAGTGTCCACGAGCTGACAGTGAGGTGCACGTCTGAGCTGACTGTTTACCCCACCCCGAAATCTGTAAGCGCTCCGACAGATCCTCTGGGCTGCCAAATCCTCTGCAGTGCTGCTGTGTGTGTGCTGTGGCAGAGAGGAATAGTTGCAGGCTGGCACGCTGGTTCAGCTGCTGGTGGATTTAGACACACTCATCATCACACTCAAGTTCCCTCTCAGCATGGGAAGGAGGTGGAGCTCTCAGTGTCCTTTACTGACCGCTGTCCCTTGCTTCTTAATGGAGGACGCCGCCTTTATACTCTCCGCCTCTTCCCCCTCCTGTCAGCCAAGGTTCAATCTGCTCTAAAAGCCTGACACACACACACACACTCACACACACATGCACACACACTCTGGTTTTCTTCTTGACTTTCTGGCCTCTCCTCTATCTCCGACCTGATTGTCTCTTCATTCTTTCCCTCAATTTTTTCCTTATGATTCACTCCTCATTTGCATTGCATTACCCTTCATATTGTCTCTGTGTGAGTGGCTAGGACAGAGGCTGAGAGAGCTACTGGTTGCTGAAGAGACTGCACTCTGCTTTAATGTTACAGAGAGAGTGTGTACGTCTCGTGCTGAGAGCCGAGCAGCAGCACAACTCTGCCCGTGGTGCAGAGGGAAGTCGCTCGCACAGTTCGGTCATGCAAGACTGCCGGGTGTGATCTGAGGGCTGGTGTGAATGTTTCCTCCCCTCACACACCTCCTCTATGCTCTTGCCCTTCCCCATTGCGTTCAGGTGATTGAGTCCAGACCGACAGGCAGCCTCACTCCTGCGTCGTAACTGCTGTGTCAGCCAGAAGTGCACGTATTCTCTCGCTCTGTGTTCAATGAAAGATGCACATGTGGCGGGTGGAGCTGCAGAGGTAATATTCGTACACACAGCGTGACTGTGGACGAGTCTAATCCGGCATCAAGGGCAGCACGAGAACACAGCGTGAGTGATGCACAGAATTTCAATGATTTAACAGTGCCCTTTATTTCTTGCAAACTGGTTATAATTTATTTTGTCAATGATGAAGGAATGTCAAGATAACAGTCTGCAGTAGTTGAATTTAGTGTGTGTGATGGAAGTTAATCAGGACTCATCAAGGTAAACAAATCATGGCTTTCAATCGACACAAACAGCATCATTCAGCTGGGTTGCTTGAAAGATGAAGTCTAATTTAACTCAGTTCAATAAAATCTGCACAATTTGATGGCGAAACAGTTGGCAATATTCCGAAATACCTGTGAAAAAGGACCTCCCTCAAGCAGCCCCTAACTGGAGGCAGGAGATCATTTTTTGCATAATCCTGCTTCAGTTGATCTAAAATAAAAAGATAGAGCATTTATTCCTCTAAGGCTTCTGTCTTTCGCATCATCACACTGTATGGTCATGACGTCATTACCTTATGTAGTGAAAATGCACTGTGGCACAGTGAAGCGACGGCAGGAGAAGAGAAGCAGGTTGATTTTCACAACACAGTTACAACAATCCTATCAGTACATATTGTTTATTGACTTACAAAGATTGTATGGGTGTAAATAATAATCTAGAAAAGGATATCACAATAAGTAAAAAATCCCAGTGCAGACAAAACTATCAAAATGGCTTCACATTCATTCTCAAAATACAAGCGCAAACATTTGTTTTAATTTCATGGTTGTAAAGATTTTAGGGATCTGAATCACTTAAAGACATCACAATAAGGAAAAAATAGTAAAACTAGGCACTGTTGGATCATCTCCATTGCAGGGTTCAAAGCAAGTTATCATTAAAGGATTTACTCAAAAATGTAGTGCCATTTAATTTGGTATTTGAAATAAATGACTGCTGAGATATCGACACGATAAAGGTGGCACATCAATGCTAAAAGGTGATATTGATGATTGGTATTTCTGGTGTATAGAAGCACGAAGCTGTGCTCCATAAAACCCTTGCTGCCAGCCTCTTTTATTGCAGCATGTTCAGTATACTCCATCTTTATATCGTGCCGATCTGACTCTGATGCTGGAGAATCCAAACTTGTCTCATAAAGCAAAGGGCAGCTTGTCTCATCTGCAACAATAAGCACTCTATCAGTGTTGTTTCTCTGTGGTTTGTCACCAGGAAAATAACGACATCATTTCTGCTGTCAGACTGAGCTATATTCAGATAAAGACAAACTCAACTGTCAGTCTCTCTGCAAATCAGAATTGATACTCATTGTGTTTCCCAAGCAGGTAGTCGTTATGGGGACAGAATGTCCAGTATTACTTTATATCACATTTCATTTTTAAGTACACAGGGCTTTAATAAGAAGGTATTGCAAGATATATCAAAGATGTAACTACAGCTGACTCTTTTTACAAACTGTTTTCAAACAACTAAGTTGTTAAGAGTCAAATTAATGTCTTAATAAGAATCACACAATTAATTTTGTTACTCATTGACTAAATATTAAGACTAACTACTCCATATGTATCAACAGTTAGTTGTAAGTGTTCTGTGGATCTGATAAATCCTCAAGCGTTTTTAGTTGAGTCAGCTTCAGTTGGGCTACAAGTCTAAAGATGAAAATAATCCGGGGTGAGAGTGTGTGAGGCTAAAAGAAGTGATCTTACCAGACCTCTGCAGCCTCCACATTTGTATTTAAGCCTAGCTGCTCATTAGCCGCTGCTAGCAGAACACACCTGAATCTCTGATCAAACTATTAGCTGCCTTGTTGCATTGTGGGTAACACAGGTGCCAGGTTTTGACAAGGAATAAGAATGCATGGAATAATAAAGATGCTATCTCTGGCCCTGCTGCATTGATTTGATACTTTTTTTTTAGAAATTGCCCCACAATGATGTAGAATGTACATTTAGAAATACAATTGTCGGCTTTCTTGCGAAGAGTCAGACGAAAAGAGTGATACTCTCATGTCTGTCCAGTAAATATGAAGCTACAACCAGAAGTTTGCTAGCTAAGCTTTACATGGAGCTTTGAAACGGGGGGAAAAATCTCAAGACAAAATCTGACTACTTACACCTCTGAAGTTCACTACATGACACTTATATCTTGTTTGTTTACCAATCCGTACCAAAACCAAAGGGTAAAATAAGGTGATTGTTGGCTGATTTCGTTACCTTTGGACAGACAAGTATAAGGTTTATGGATCACAGTGTTGATTTAGTGGATACAGGCAGCATTTCTGGACTCAAGTGGCCCTGTACAGATGGTGTGTAACCTGTTGTAAAGCTTTGTGCTCATCAGTGATAGTATCAGCATCCATATATCTCCTCCTCTGGCCTGACACACACTCTGCCCAACGTAAATCTGGCACCGTCTTTCATCAACACTGAAGCTTCTTTAGTTTACTGCCAATAATTCACCAGTTGACAAGTGTCTGCTGTGATGGAAAGGCATCATTATAAACAGAGAGAGGTGCACCTTACAGTGAGAGGAGAGTCTTATCAGTCAGGACTGTCAGACCCTGTCCACCTTTGAGAAGTAATCATCACTCAGCAGCTGCTGACGCCAGAAGAAATACTGCAGGAGATCATGCCTGCACACTAAATTGAAACTTAAATGCTGCATTTCTAATTTTGGTTCATTATGCTGCTTTCTGAAAAAACCTTCTAAGCTACACCTGAAGTCACTCACTTAAAAAAAAATGCATCCCTTCTTGCCATTATATCTGTTAAATTAGCACACACAACACAATAATCCAGAAGCAGACAACAAGTGTGATAAAGCAAGAAAGGCAACATAGTTTTTATCCTCCCCATGGGCCTCTATCACTACCAGGAAGACACTATCAATCAACCTGCAGACAAGAGCAAGCTTCAAAGGCATGAGAGGAAGTCAATTAAATACATCAATCTTGATTAAAATAAAAAAATGCAATATCCTAAATAACTGCATGAGTCATTTTAAAGCAAAAATGCAAATTTCCAGCATCTCCACTGTAAGGATTTGCTGTTTTTGTTAGTCTGTGGTCTTAACTTGAAAATGCTTTGGTTTTGGACTGACAAAACAAGACATTTTCACCCTCTTCTGATGGATAACAAACAATAATGTTTTGGTTCCAGCCCTATTATGAAGCCCTATAAATGAACATAGCAGCTCCGTAAAGTCCCCAGCAGTACTCGTATGCATTTCTTTGCTTGGCACACACACTACTACTACTAAAATATGAGTCATAATTCATAAAAAAAGTGAAGTGTGAACTAACAGATGTTCTTTTCTTCAATTTAGTGTTTTAGAAAATAATTATGACATGATGCATCCATCTTTATAACCTCATTTTGATGGGCACTTTTCAGAGGAAAGACTTTGATTACACTCATAATACTAGCACGCATTGACCTTGTCCACTAGGGGGGTAGTGCATCAACACAGTGCCAAATTAATTTAGCCTGTAAAACAGCAGGGTGGGACTCTGATGATCAAGGCAGAGAAACTTGGAATTAGGTCACTGTGAAAGCCATGCATTCACTGCCAAAGAGTTTTTTTTGCAAAGCCTTTTCATTGTATGTTCCTTTCTCACAACAAAAGGTTTGTAGTTTTTGTTTGTTTGTTTGTTTTTCACGACAAAAGGTTAAAAAAATGAGTCACAGTGAGAAGACACTTCCTAGGTGGTTTGTCAGATAACAGTTACAAATTCTGAAAATGCCCAAATACAGATTTTCCAGATTGATTTGGTTACTGTGATACAGATACTGTGAATTACCACACAGTTAAATACCTGTATTCATTCATTGTACCACTAGATGGCAGCCTGGTGCTTCTCAAATGCTTGACAGAGCGGCAACGGCTTCCACATTTACAGTATCCTAACTCATGCATCATTACTGCAGTTTGATGCCAGAAAACACATATGGCTCTCCAGAAATACCTACTATTGGAAAACCATGACATACGTTGCTCAAAGTTCAGACGAAGGTCTGCAGGATTTATGTTACTCTTCACCCTCCAACATTTCCAGTCGCAGCTACTCCATATGTCTACAGTATGGCACTGGAATCTGTTACATAAAAAGTCGAGAGTTGCCAGATCTGATATGATTCAATAATAAGCTCCTTGCGTCACCCCTACACTCCATTAACTAGAGAACAAAATAATCTTGGGGATGATTAAAAGGGAAAGTGTTTGCAATCAGGGAGAGTGTGAGAAGGGGTTTCCTGCCCTCTCAGACAGCCTTTCATCACCAAATCCAGTTCTCCAGCCTGAACATACAGACGGAGCAGACGGAGAGGGAACAAAAACTGCAACAATGTGACGTGGAAAAACTGGCTGCTGCAGTGGGGGAGACAGTGTTATAGAGAGATGGAGGTGAAAGAGACAGAGGGAGGTGGGCGATACAGAGCCTGGTGCAACCATTTACATAAACATAACGAGTGTGGGAAGCAGCAAGAGGTTAATTATGACATAATGCCCTGTGAGTTATGTAAAACACACACAGATCGAACTATTGTACATGAAATCCTCTTTGTGACTGTATGTTGCTCCTATTGCAACACAAGTCTCGTTCTAGTTACCATCCACAGAGTGCCTGAAATCCTTTTTTAGTCCTTTGATATCAAATGTATCACGCTTATTCCATTCTTGTTGTATTTGGTTTCCTTCGCTGCTCTTTAAGTGGTACCTGTCAGTTCTAGAGATGGCTTCTTGACTTCGGTGAACACTTTTAAAGACTATCTACTGTGCTCCCGGTGTTTCGTATCTTCTATCTCTAAAAACATGATCAGACATTTGTCATTCGAGATCCTTACGCTTGAGAACAGCCTGACAGAAGAAATTACTCTTCCAAAGTCAGTCTTTTTTTAAATTCGCCACTTAGGACCCACTTTTGTGGGTTTGCATTTGAGCAGTTCTTCTCCTCGTGTTTAATCCTGTTGTTTGCTCTGAGCTTTGTTTCTCACTCTCTGTAAAGCACTTTGTTAACTCTGTTTTTAGAGTAGGGCTATATAAAGAAAGTTTATTATTATTCAGGGTCATGTGGGGCTGGATTGTTTCCCAGGATGCATTAGGCACGAGGCTGACTCTCTAAACACATTGCCAGTCTAATGAAGGACAATCACTCACATTTACACCTATGGCCTGTTTTCCGTTTCCATTACGATCAGGAAAACAGGACACCAGGCTCCACGTGGTGTCTTTCAACAAAAAACAGACAGACAGTAAAAGATGACTATATTGTCTACTGAAAACATACAACTTTAAAGATATTGTTCAATATTTGGGAAAATACACTTGATAAGCATTTTTGGTTAGTTAATTAATTTAGTTAAATAATAACACTGAAACCACTCTCATGTCTTTAAGTTGATTATGAAGCTACAGTCAGCAGGTGGTCATCTTAGCTTAGCATATAGCTAGCCAAAATCCATCTACCAGGAACTCTTAAAGGGATAGTTCAGGTTTTTTGAAGTGGGGTCATATAAAGTACATATCTATAGTCGGTCTGTTCCCTACCGTAATTGGCGATCAGCGCAGCCTCAGTTTGGAGAAGTTGCTCCAGCCCAGACGCTCAGCTTTGTGTAGGGATACGGAGGTTCTATGGTTGAGAAAATGTAGTGCCAAAAGAAAGGGCGGTCTGACGCCGATGTAAAGCGGTGTGAATTTTCTCTATACAACGTACACTTGAACTGATATAGATTTTTTTAGGTGGGGCTTGTTTTAGGAGGTTAAAATTCGCTTTGCATCTGGACTCCGTTCACTGCAGTACAAAGCTGAGCGTCTGGGCTGGAGCGGCTCTTTGCTTCTCCAAACTGAGGCTGCGCTGATCGCCAATTATGGTAGGGAACAGGCCGACTATAGATATGTACTTTATATGACCCCACTTCAAAAAACCTGAACTATCCCTTTAAGCTCAATGGTGGGTCTCCACGGCACTATGCCAGGGCTGGCGTAAAAAATAAAAAAGATAATATCTGCTAGCTTGTTGCTAGCTCAGTGGTTTTAGGGATAGGTGTTTCTGAAAATGGCCAGTGGCAGGCTTATACACACAGTCTACATATGGTGAGTCAGACTAACTCCTAACATGTTATATATTGATTTTTTTTAATCATAATCATAAAGTGTAAAAATGGCAATTTCCATTCTTACAGGTGGTTTAGGGTTAGCTCCTGGCCAAGAAATAGCTCTTAAATATGCAAATTGTCATATTTACACTTTCAATAATAGGTGTTATTGTGAATTTGGGCATAAACAAGATATAATGTGTTAATAAGTGAGCTTTAGAGATGCTAGGAGGCAGATTTGCTACCTTTGCTCTGAGCCAGAACAGCCGTTTCCCCCCATTATCAGTCTTTATGCTGCGAACTGAACGGCTGCTAGGTCCAGCTTGATGCTGCAACATCTGTTTTTCTACCACACGAGAAATGGATTGATGTAAATGTCTTGAGTGTAAAAAGAAATGCTGAAACAATGACAAAGGGTCAAAACCATGACAGATGGAGGATCCACCACAAATCACAAAATGTTTTCTTTGCTTACACCGCAGAACCAGACCACCTCCACATACATAAAAATAAACCATCCACCTGATGTTGAAGTTTGCCGACAAATCTTCAACAGTTCTGCCCTTCTTCCTTCTCAATGGAGAGCTGTGCTCCGGTTCCAACACTGACTTTGCTACTCCCACGGCTGAGCGGTCTGGTCTGGCCTGGACCTCCACCCTTCCCAGCCTCCTCCATACTCCCCCGGGCATCGGGCCATGACCACAGGGAACGTCTCTCATCCTTTCTCTCGCAACCTACTCACTGTCTGCCCTCTGCCCCTCTTTCTGTAGCGGCATGAGTAACTCTGTCTTTTAGGAGCTGTTTATATGCAGTTACTGGAAAGTCATTTTTATGATGCTCAAAGCTGTGGTGGATCGATCACACAGTGAGTGACCTTGACTAGTTATTCTTAAGACGCCTACAGAAATGCCAGGACTATGAGGCACTAAAACAACAGGTCAGACAAGAGGGAGAGCAAAGCACAATATACAAAGGATCATTTCAAAATGTGAAATCGAGTCATGCAAACATTCTTCAGTAAACAGCAACTTTGGCTGTTGACGGCAGGGAGAGAAATGCTAAAACAAAGAGAGGCGAGGACACCATGAAAACCGGATGACAGATTGATGAATAGGCGCTGAGATAACCACACAAAAGATTTGTTTCGTACTTTCCTGAGGATGGTGCTGGTTTAGCCATCTCAATACTACGTCCTCATTCTTCTGTGAAAAGTGAAAATAATCACAGGCAGGATGATTGAGCACAAGGGCGAGGAAAATAAGGTCAGATCAAAACTGCTGTTATGATAACACAAATGAAAAACAGTATTTACATTAGTCTCCAAACGGGGGAGAAGTTACTGGAAGGTCTGCTATTTCTAGGGCCCTCTTGCGGCAAATTTCTCAAAGAGGATATTTCTGCTCGGCATGCAAAGGCCTCACTGACCCTGAAACACATCACTCCTCCACTCTCCCCACATCCCTCTACTAAAACCTTGCTTTAATGGCCTCTCGTTTCTGTACAATGTGGTGTTATGTTGCAGATAGATGCTCACTCTCAGCCTTAATGAGTTTATCTGGGATGACTCAGTGGAGGGGAACTCCTCATTTGGAGACAAGACTGTGGGAATGGGCATGAGCTCCCAAGGGTGGTGGTAAAATCAGGCAATTTCTCACTAAGCGGTTCCCAATGATCTCCAACACTGACGATAGCATCTCATTCAGAATTTCTCCATGGCCTTGAAGCAGACAGCAGGCCGGGAAGGGCCGTCTTGCTCTGATCTCACACAGCTTCCCGTCGCCCTGCCGCTGCCGTGCCAAAGCCGAGGTGATGTGTGCCTCCTCCAAAAAAGGCAGAAACATTTAGGCAGGGGCGCACATCCTTAACCCGGCCTGTCCTGTCCCTCGCAGGTCTGCTCAACAAAGACCAGACACGTTGAGTTTGTGCCTCGCAGGGTCTGCTTTATAACAAGGCCACTGTGTTGCTGCTGCACTCACAACAGAGGATGCAGCTCCACTTAACATACTGTACCCAACACTGTTTACAGAGGGCTTTCACTGCGATGCACATCTCATCCCTGATGGATGATGATGACTGAAGCTGGGCTCTTATGCCAATTTGCGTTTACTGTCAGGGATGAACATACACTCAGACACAGACAGAGACACAAACACACACAACAAAGTGTTACATTCCTGAATGAAGCGACTGAAGCCAGGACCCAGGAATAACTCTTGAAGATATTCTTGTACGGTGCACAAAACAATCAGATATATCTTCCTTGTACCTTGTTATAAACAGAACTATGTTCCTAGTAGAGCTGCAAAGAACAGTCAATTGATTGATGAGTCAGTCGAAAGAGAATTAATCACCAGCTTGTCAATCGAATAATCATTTTTCAAGCAAGGGTATCAAACATTTTCTTTTTCCATCTTCTTAAATCTAAGGATTTGTTGCTTTTCTTTGTCATTTATAATAGAGTTTTTAGGTTTGGGGCTTTTTTCTGAACAAAAGAAGCAATTTGAGGATGTCACTTTGGGCTCAGAAAAATTGTGATGATGAGCAATTTTTTTCACATTTTATTAAATAAATAATTAATTGATTAACATAAAAATAATTGGCAGTTTAATAAATGATGAAAAAGTGATCAATGTGCAGCCCTTGGTACTGGCACATCCCATATGGTCTAGCGGTTAGGATTCCTGGTTTTCACCCAGGCGGCCCGGGTTCAACTCCCGGTATGGGAATTACAGTTTATTGTCTCATACAAGGGCTGAGTAAATGTACTGATCTTTAATCTACTCCTCTGTTTCAGCTGGTCATGTATTCACCTTGAGTGTATGTGAACCTGGAGAAACACATTTGAGTACTTTGCCAGGTGTTTATCTGTCTGTGAACTATAGTATAGTATAGATAGCGTCACAACTTTCCAAGATGCACTTATGAAACTTCACAGGTGTGTAGGTGAGATAAAAATGAACGTCAAAGATGGGTATGGTTCTAGTAAGGGGGCAGCCCCCCAACATTCACAGCCATGGAGACATATATTGTAGCAAGAACAAACCCTTTTTCGAGTAAGATGGTCTCTATTTTGTCCTTAAACTTATCAGACTGCTGATACTAGAAAGATGTCAATAAATAAAGAAGAGAGAGACAGGGAGGGACATGAAACGAAGATCCGGATTCAACGAGGACAACTTGCGGTTAAAAGTGAACTGCAATCCTTACCTGGCGTACGAGGCTGTTGGTTGTGGTGTCTGAGGAGGTGCTGCCATCCGAACCTTTAAACCGGCCTTTTCTTCGAGCTCCTCTGCTGTGAGACTACAGAGAGCCAACAAGGAAATAGTGATATTACAACATGCATGACCATATGCATGTTTTAGTTCCCCCCAACAGTTTAAGACATTAAGATATTGCAATAGCTGCAAATTCTCACACCGGAGAAGCTGCAACCACAGAAAATATTTAGCTTAATAAATGACATGCAACAATTTCTCAATTCATTTATTGATCTAACTACGATAATTCCCAATTATTTTTGTAAATCATTTTTTAAACAAGAAAGCAAAACAAATCTCAGGTTGCAGCCTCCAGAATCTGAGATTATGTGGACTGTTCATTCAACAAAGCCTCTATCAAAATCCGATGGACATTTATTTGACTTTTTACTGACATCTTGTAGACTTGTAGACTTCTTTATCAGCAGCCAAACATATTTCCGGATTATTTTTCTGTCATCGCACTGATCAAACAAAGGAAACTGTTTCAGTTCTAAGTCAGTGAGTCTTATCTAATATAAACCTCCTCTGCACTTTCCCAGATAGCCTCCTTTGGAATTTTCATACTAAAAACACTAAATAATTTGAAAGATATTTTCCAATGACTTGTTGAAGCTGATCTTTGAAATGCATTTTTTTCCCACTGTGGATCTGTCCCCCGCCTCTGACATTGTAATCACATTAAGATGTAAGTCAAGTGAGTATTTTTTAATCATAGTTATCTTTTAATGTGTAGATCAATAGCCTGACTGCTAGTTCAATTAGTTAAGTAGAGCCTTCAGTGTTTTATTTGAAGTCTACTATTATGACAGGTATCATGAAAAACGATGATAATTATGTGGGTGGTCTCGAATATGCAAGCTGATATGGTGTAGGCCTGGAAAAGTAATGTACTTAGCTGAAGTGTTCATACAGCATGTGTTGCCAGTAGCAACTGAAAAACAGAAATTCATTTGAAAACTGCCTTTTATTCCAGCCCATTCCCCCGGGACATGTTAATCATGCATATAAAGAGAGAGAGAGAGAGACAGAGAGAGGGAGAGAGAGAGATATTCTCTTTCTAAGGAGCCGGTCATGTAGAACAGTTTGAGCTGCCCAGAGAGAGTCTGGAGGAACAAGATGAGATTTAATTAACCCTGATAAAGCCAAACAGAAACATGTTGGACAAATAGACTCCGCTGCATGAGAAAGATAATGTATAATCCATCGTGTTATATTTTACCTGAGGCTTTCTGAACTTGCAGTGGCACAGTGGTGGAAGTAACTAAGTAAATTTGTATTCACCAAATACCATTTTTAAGTAATTTATTGATATTTTATACAAGTTTTATAACTCTACTCTTCAACATTCCGGGGGATATACAGTACAGTACTTTTACTCCATTATATTTATCAGATACAGTTACTTTGCAGATTATGATTCAAGTGGAAGTAACAGCATTTACCAGACACCCTCATTCAGCCTACATACCGTGCAGAAAGATGGCACTTGGATGTCCCGTTTGACAGATCTGAACCAAAGGCTGGCCATGGCATAACCGCATGTCAGCAAAGAGTAAACCGAATAAACCAGAATAGAATCAATTTGGTTTATTGTTGGGTGACACGTAGCCATGGTATGACCTGCCTGTGGCTAAGATCTGGCAAACAGGAGTGGATTGCCCAAGTCATGCAGTATGCAGGCTGGATGAGGGATGAATTTGGTATCTGGGTAGGATGGTGGGAGTTGGGGATAACAAGACAGTTCCAGGATGTTGTGTATGATGTATGCTGGTAAATTGTCCTCATGATCTCGTAAAAAAGCCTTTGAATCTTTTCTCCACAGAAGATATTTTTGTGTGGAAAAATGATGCTGTTATGCAGCCTGAACTAATTAAACTTTTTTTTTTCATTGGAATATTTCTTCTTCAATGAAAATGGGTTAACTGGTGTACCCAGAGAAACCCCAGATAGCAACATTTACCAGACACCCTCATTCAGCCTACATACCGTGCAGAAAGATGGCACTTGGGTGTCCCGTTTGCCAGATCTGAACCAAAGGCGGGCCATGGCATAGCCGCATGTCAGCAAAGAGTAAACTGAATAAACCAGAATAGAATACATTTGGTTTACTGTTGGATGACACGTAGCCATGTTATGACCTGCCTGTGGCTAAGATCTGTCAAACAGGAGTGGACTGCCCAAGTTCCATCATTCCATCCAGTATGCAGGCTGGATGAGGGATGAATTTGGTATCTGGGTAGGATGGTGGGAGTTGGGGATAACAAGACAGTTCCAGGATGTTGTGTATGATGTATGCTGGTAAAGTGGTCTGCCCAATTGTTCTCAGGATCTCTTAAATAAGCCTTTGAATCTTTTCCACATAGACCGTAGGTTTGTCATTGGAATCCAAAGCATTCTGTTTTGGACTGGGCCCCTTTTAAAATAATTGGCCTTGACTGCACCTGAATGCTGTGTCTCGGGAGTGCAGCACTGTAGGTTTGAAATCCAAAGCGTTTTGTTTTGGACTGGGCCCCTTTTAAAATCAGTGGCCTTGACTGCACCGGCGCTGCTTGGCTCTGTTTGAATGACCAATGGCGGAGAATTGGCGAACCACCGCTGTGGTGATAATGCGGCTTCACTGTGTGAAAGGGGCTACTGACTGAAAAATGCTACCACACCTTGTTTTATTATTAATATATCCGTGTTCATCAGAGATAGAGACCTAAAATATTGACAAATTAATAAAATATTGTATTTGAAGAAGAAATAAAAATTGATACCAATATGTACAATACTGAATATGTGCAACAATTTAGCAATGTTTTTTGTTTTTTACACTCCAGCCACATATACTGACTGTCACTGCTGTCACTAGGCGGAGTCTCAAGTTTCAAACTGTAACTGTCACTGTCAGGACCTCGGAAATGTTAACAGCAGCAGAGCTTCGACCTGACACAGTGAGTAAACCGTGTGTGCTTTATTTGTTTGGTCACCTACCCAGTAAAGCTAAACCTGTCATAGATAACGTGATTTATTGCTTTGCTTACTGTTTTTAATTCTGATGTGTGCCATTATGGCAAGCCAAGTTAACGCTAGTTTACCCTGTAAAATGTTAGCTCATTAGGGAACTCAGATTTGAGTTAATAGTAATAATTATAATAATTATAATAGAGTAATAATTGCAGGTGAATTAATGCTAATGCCAAGAAGCTGTTCTCAGTTATTGTAGCCCTATATCTAGTAGCATTTAACGTATCCTCAAGAGAATCGTGAGTAATATTATGACTTTCAGTCATTTTTTTACTGAGTGTGGACTGTGTTGGGCAATGAAGCTTACATATATGCCATAGATACGATCAGTATTCTGAAAAAAGAATGAGTTTGGATATTTCCAGATGGCACATGAGGTTATATTTGAAAACTTTGATGCATCTGGTATCCTAGTGTGCTATATGTCCTCACAATGTATATTGAGTCCATATTTGACAATACGTGGCTTATAAACAAAACTCAATGGTCCGTGTTCTCCTGAGAACCTCTGAGCTGTAAACACACTTTAAAGTAACTGTACTATAGCATACTTTTTAGAAATACATCACAGGAACATCTACTTCACTAATGAGACAAAAATGAAATCAAACATTGTAATCACTAAACACTAACTGGAACTAATGCATACCATTAAATTCTACTTCTGTAAGTAAGAGAAACACTCAATGGAAGTTGCGATGTTATGATGTGATTTTTGCAATGAAGCTGCAGGAGCAAGAGAAAATTGCAAAAATAGTTGGATTTCTTTAATTCAGTGAAGTGATAGCTCTCAGTTCTCAGATAACTCACATGTCTGGACCTTTATCCTTAATAAGACCCACCATCAAAAAAACCAAGGCTGCTGGTGTCCCCTCGATTAAATCTTTAATTTAATTTCATCTTTAATAATTATTTATTTCATATAAGCCACGGTGATGGAATGGCACTCTCACTTAATTAGGCCAGACT
>OMLP01046312.1:14348-24918 GCA_900302685.1 Spondyliosoma cantharus
GGCGAGTCCAAGTCCAAGTCTACGTCGCCGGCTCCCGGCGAGTCCAAGTCCAAGTCTACGTCGCCGGCTCCCGGCGGGGCCAAGTCCAAGTCTACGTCACCGGCTCCCGGCGAGGCCACGTCCAAGTCTACGTCGCCGGCTCCCGGCGAGTCCACGTCCAAGTCTACGTCGCCGGCTCCCGGCGAGTCCACGTCCAAGTCCAAGTCCAAGTCTACGTCGCCGGCTCACGGCGAGTCCAAGTCCAAGTCCAAGTCCAAGTCTACGTCGCCGGCTCCCGGCGAGTCCAAGTCCAAGTCCACGTCGCCGGCTCCCGGCGAGTCCAAGTCCAAGTCTACGTCGCCGGCTCCCGGCGAGTCCAAGTCCAAGTCTACGTCGCCGTAAGTAAGTAAGAGAAACACTCAATGGAAGTTGTGATGTTATGATGTGATTTTTGCAATGAAGCTGCAGGAGCAAGTGAAAATTGAAAAAATAGCTGGATTTAAAAAAAAAAAAAACAAACATTTTTTTGCATTGCTTTAATTCATCGAAGTGATAGTTCTCAGTTCTCAGATAGTTCACGTCTGGACCTTTATCCTTAATAAGACCCACCATCAAAAAACCAAGGCTGCTGGTGTCCCCTCGATTAAATCTTTAATTTAATTTAATATTTAATAATTATTTAATTCATATAAGCCACGGTGATGGAATGGCACCCTCACTTAATTAGGCCAGACTTATCAAAATATGTGAGGCTTTCCTTAATCCTGCTTCATGAAACACACCTCACACTTGGTTTTATTAATAAGTAGGCAGGTTTTATCACTTCCTGATGCTGTACAGCGTTTTGAACTGGTTCAGGTCCCGATGGTAAGAGAAAACACAAGTTCAAAATGAGCACACTGATGATAAGTGATAATAACTGTGTTTTGGTTGCTTGGAGCTTCTTACTAAGCCTCCTCTTATTCTTTTTTAATGCTCAGTATCTAGATGATATTCGTTACTTAAAACAACTAGAAATAATTTGCTTAGTGCAGACTGTGACATTAATGAATTAAGATCTTATGAACACTGAGCTCTTGTGGTTAAAATGAGTCTAAAATTGCATCACCTTAAAAAGAATGCAGCAGGGGAGAATTATCTGTCATTATAGCCAGTGTAGGAAAACCAGTCTGAATGGAATATTGCCAGTAGACCCTTCCTTTTCTTCTGTTGGGAAATCGACCAAATGAATAGAGTTGGTACACTAACTTTTACTCACTTGATGTCCACTGGCCCTGGAGCTCATCTGCAGCCTTCAAGCCAGTGTAGTAATGTCCACTGGATCTGTGACTAAAGCTTCTCACACACATGCTCTTTTCTCCGTCCAGCTGTCTTTACACAGTAGGTTAATTTTTGCCAAAGCAGCTGCTGTCTCTGCAAACTGATGTATATGAATTGATTTCGTAATAGTTTGTAGAGATTATCATCATAAACTTCATCAAAGAGACTAAAGAAGGAAATGAAAGAGAAGAAGACTTGTCATTCCTCAGTAACAGTAACAAGTGTGAAGGGGTTCAAGAGGGTCTTACCCACTCTAACTCTCATCCTTTGGAAATCTTTGGTCCCATCCAAATACAAGCTTCCTGCTGTCACTAATTTAACAAGAAATCTGATGCTGGCCTTTTACATCTTGTAGTTCATCTCAACTGCTCATCACTTCATAGACTGAGATATGAATAAATTAACTGGGCATGTAATGTTAATATTGTTGTCTTGTTCTTGAGAAATGTTACCAGCCACTCAATAGATTGCAATTGTTGAAAAGGCCTTTCAATTCGTGTCAGCTAGTGTTACAAGCTAATAATGAGACCAACATTAAATCAAAAAAACACTTTTAAAATTGTTGATGTCTGTCGCTGGTCTGTTGTCCTGCTTCCTTCGGTGGTGCGTTGTTGGTTTGTATAGCTGCTAGCAAATTCCACTGTCAAAGTGATGCGTTTCTCTCCAACTTCTTGAGGTGAGATGGTGACGATGAAAGGTTCATTCCTTTTATGTACTGAATGACATCCATAGTAACCATAGAATCATTTATCTTTGCAAAATTGCACGAACTTCCACATCAATATTACCTGATTTATATTGTTTGATGTACTGTTGTTGTGTTGAGTGCTTTGAAAGGTGCCTTTAAATAAAATGCACTATTATTATCATTATAATAATTATTATTATTTATTATTATTATTGTTGTTGTTATTTATTATTATTATTATTATTATAACATCATTTTGTCATTAATGTGGGCGTACTGCTAATTAATTCTAATATTATATAGGTTGATTAAAAAAAATATGGGCCTTTTTTAAAGAAATGATTACTGAGGTCCGGACCTCAGTGACCTCTTAACTGGCTACGGCCAAGAAATACACTTAAACTTGATTTGGGCCTATCAAATCAAACAGCCAATGATTAACCCATCATGGGTAAACTGTAAATTGTCTCTGAGAAAATAACCCCAACACTGTCATCAGGAATATTGTAGCCTGCGTACCCAACTGTTGCAGAGTTTGAAAGATGAAGGCATTTACAAAGCTGGGGAAATCTCAAGATGCTATTGGTGCATTATGGGAAATGTGGGACCTAGAGCTTTGGGAGCTTGGCCTATACAAGGAACTAAGAGTCATTTTTTGTATGTGTTTCTCAACCTCCCAAGTCAACACTGTAGTCCAGCTTGGACTATCCAGGCACAATACAATAGGATTCTCCACCTGACATGTATTACAGAACAGTACAAGTTGTCTTGTGCAACAGTGATTTTTAACTGAGCTAAAGCTAACAAAAGCAAGAAACAAAATCAAATCTCACATTGTTATAGTAATGCAACAGCAGCAGCTCAGATAATAGCTAGTAACATAGTTATAAATATTTCAATAGTTAATTGCAATCACTTTTAGAACCATAATAGATTTTGAAATGAATGTCTTCTCTTGAAGATATATGAAATCTGTTTTTTAATCTCCCACCTCTAAAGACTGACTACTCTCTTCACTTACGTATGTGAAAAAAGACACAACAACGGGCTGCATTTACATTCTTTGAGATAAAATGTTCTTATGCATGAACGTTTTTTCCATCAGACCCAAAGTGCATAACAACAGCTGAATGGATATAGCAGCAGTCTCAAGAGGACAGGCGCAGTGTTACAGCGGACATGCATCCGCTCCTTCTGTAACTTCCTGCTGTCTGATCCACCTCCCAAGCAGGGGGGAGGATACACATAACACCAGGAAGAAGAAGAGGAGGAAGTATTCATGGGAAAAAATGCAACAAGAGTGTTCAGTTCCCATACTCTCTTACGCATCAGCTTCACAGTGAACTGACTGAACTGCTTTTTTAATGGATTCACTTGAAAATGTTTTGTGTTTGATGCTCCTTGTGGACAGCTTCAGTCAACCTCACTCTGGCATGTGACCATAAGGCTCCGGATCTAGTTACCACATCTTGTTATAAGGTTTAGGGTTAGGGTAATCAGACATTTGAGGAATCAGACATGTAGCTTCAGGCTATGTTATTGTTAGATGGACTGTTATGGTTCCAAAGAATGTCTTGTTGTCTCCTGCAGTTTACTGTACATTCCACAGGGATGATAGGGCCCGTACAGCTTTTGATGTGACCTGATTTCTCTACAGAGGTCTCTCTCTTGTTTAAAGGGGCACTACTAACAGTTTTTAGTTTCCTTTTCAGGTGTCCCCTTTCTGGCTTGTTAATACTTCTGTTCAAACAGCACTTGAACATCAGTCAGTCAGAGCTTAGTCTAACTCCATAGCTCCTTCCATTATCAGCCCTAGAATTCAGAATGTTATGTTGTTTCGAGACGTTTTAAAGCAAGTTTTAATGTCTTCTGGATGCAGTCTGATGAGGTATGATGTGCTGCCGTCTACTTAAATGTTACATAGGCCTACAAGAAAAAAGAAACGGGAAGGCAAACTATTTGAACAATCTGCATATACATGATTATTTTGTTGTAAAAAAAGCAGTAATACTTGCGAGAGCTCCTTTAATATGGTTAGTAGGAATTTTATAGAATGATGTGATTTGGTGATCATTGGAAAAGAAAATGTTTTTATCAATAGATGCTTTCCTCCACTGTTACTAATTGAGGCTCTAAACAGCCTTGAAGGTCTTTCCTGGGAGGCAGCTTGATGATAAGGACTTTGTTTGAAGTGGGTAGAATTTGGCTGAGTGCTCCAGCTGGGCTGCAAATTCAGTCTTTAGGACCTGGAGGGGGAGGATTCTTCCCTTCTGCCCCTGGATACCATGGGCGGGACTGGCCTGGAAACAAGATTCCTTTGCACAGATTTCATGCTCTAAAAGCAGGGCATGAGAACTTCTGCAACTGTCTCATACACTTCTGTTTCAGACCATTTACTTATTAACTTCACATAGAGCACATCAGCACTGAGGGATATATTTGCAAGCAGTTGGAGGATACCCTGTTGAATTATTGAAAGAGAACAATAAGGTAAGATAAAAAAGTTGTGGGGGGAAGGGAGGGGATCAGTGCAGTGTTCAACCGGTGGGAATTGCCCAGACATGTGAAAAGAGGCCACAAAGTTAGATCTGTGATATGCAGTCAGAGATTCTAGTGGAGATATAAGCAATGTGGCTCCAAGTTGTTGGAAAAGTAAGTATATGAGCAAGTAAGAAAAAGAAGAGGAGAATGTACAAGCATGTAGCACAAAATTTGAATATACGTGACAGTTCAGACATAAAGGGAGTTGGCTGCAACTTTTGACCTCATTTCATCTGTGACATGGGAAATCCGTCTTTCCTTTGTCTGCCTATTACAAAGCCACTTACACATTTGCCAAAACAGACAAAGTGTCTCTTGTGCATTAAAACTGCGTGATGTAAACGTTAGAAACTGTTTAGGATCTACGAACAGTCCTGGAGAACATGGATAAAAATAAATGCAAACCACATCAACCAACGTTAGTCATGGGATCATTTAAAGAAACAGAGTATGATTTTCAAAATGTCAGATGCAGTGTCACTTTTCCAAATGCTATTGAGACCACATCATCAGTATTAAAGAAGTGTATTCATCTTTATCGTCTGTTTTAAACCTCTCAGAAACACAGAAAACAGCCTTCTGTAAGTGGTAATTTAAAAACACTACTAAAGATGCATTTTTAAGGAGACTGTAGACAAAAAAAAATCTAAATGTTAAGCCTTTTAAAAGTGAACTCATTCATTCACATGGAGGTAAGCCTGTTAAAACATGCCTTGGAAGCTGAGGAAATGAGAGATTTGAAAAACTGATTTTAAAAACCAACTCATCTATCTGTAAAGAAACAGATTCTTTAAGTTCAAAATATCAAAAGAACTATAACTGTAACTAGCCACTAACAAACAAACTCCTCTACTTAAAGCACACATCCCCTCTATATATGTGGACTGGAAATAAATTAAAAAAAAAAAAAACTGGTGTAGGTTCTGCTTGTGTCACGTAGTCACTTCGTCCACATCACGAGGAACCAATCAACAGCAACCAGACTCATACCTCTGTGGAGAATTATGGAAATCTTAAATCTTTTGTGTTGCCAATACATGGAGCTGACCAATATTTTGGCTTGAATACTTCCTGTTGCTGCCTACGTGGCTGTTATGTAAGATAGTCTTGAGGTACTGGGAGAGATCCCATGTGAATGCCATGGGTTCCCCCTGTTATTATCCTTAAAGGGTAACTCCACCATTTGATTTCAACATTAAAGTGTGTTAACAGGTCTTGAGGACTATTATTGCATATATGAAAAAAGTAGTAGCTTTTTGTGGTTCCAGAAGGAGCTGAATGTAATCTAATAAATTGCCCCCAGCAATGTCATTCATTGTCCAAGTTGCATTGTGGGTAATGTTGGCAAAGAAGGAGAAAACGCTGAATAAAAAAGGTGATTTCTCTGCTGTGTTGATTTTAATTATTTGTTTTGAAACTGTCCATAATGAAGCCAACAGTTTTATAGGAATGCAAGGCTAGACCAGTGGACTGCTTATCAAGAACTGGTGACTATATTACCCACAATGCAACTCAGCCTCTGACTGACATCATTTAGCTTTCTCTGGAGCCAGGCTATATACTACTTTTTCACATATGCAGGAGTACTCACCAAGAACTGTAAATACACGTTAATGTTTATTATTGGTGGAGAGTTAGGGTTACCCTAACCCTTTAGAAACCGCCCTGAAAATGATAAATGTATCACAAGATGAGTATGGATCAACTCTCAGCTGATTTTTGTCTTCATGTCTTCACAGGTTTTTACTGATTAGTATCACACCATGTGGGCGACAAACCTGGTAGCCCTGCTCCTCCTGGCCACTTCAGCCTCAGCTGCCACCTCGGCTTCAGCAGAGAAGGTCCTGAGTAACCATGCCACAATCCTTGCGGACAACAGTGCAAAACTGGCTTTCAGTCTGTACCAAAACATGGCTAAGGAGAAGAATGTAGAAAACATCCTCATTTCCCCTGTAGTAGTGGCCTCCTGTCTGGGTCTGGTGGCTCTTGGGGGTAAAGCCTCCACTGCCTCTCAGGTGAAAACCGTTCTGAATGCAGCAAAGGTTAAAGATGAGCAGCTACACTTGGGTCTGGCTGAGCTCCTGACGGAGGTGAGCAACCCAAAGACCCGAAATGTCACCTGGAAGATTAGCAACCGTCTGTACGGACCCAGCTCTGTCACCTTTGTGGATGCTTTTGTGAAGAGCAGCAAAAAGCACTATAACTGTGACCACTCCAAGATAAACTTCAGAGATAAGAAGAGTGCTGTGAACTCCATCAACGAGTGGGCGGCCAAGTCTACTGATGGCAAACTGCCTGAGGTCACCAAGGATGTAGAGAAGACTGATGGGGCAATGATCATCAATGCTATGTTTTTCAAACGTAAGTCTGTTTAAAAAAATTACTTGTGTAGTATAATTCCTTTAAATACCATCTAAATAATGGATTTTTTTTCTCACAGCTCACTGGGATGAGCAGTTTCATCATAAGATGGTGGACAACCGTGGATTCATGGTATCCCGTGGCTACACTGTGTCAGTACAGATGATGCACCGCACAGGTAGGTGGAGACAGTATGTTCAGAATCGAACGTTGTGAAACCTAATGGTTAAATGTATAGGATCTGACAGGGGGGGCCCAAGTGGCACTGACTCTTGAAGTTAACGTACATGTCAGGGTAGTATAAAATGTATCATTTCTGACATCTTCTTTAATTACAAACATTACTGTGTTAGTTTCTTACATTATTGTGTTTGATTTTGTTTTACATGACGTTACATTCATTAAGATGACGCACTGATCCAAAGCGACTTACTACAAGATTATTTAATTATTTTTTTAAAACTAAAAGATGAATACTCAAGAGTGTGGGACCTCACCTAAATAATATTTTTAAGTTAACAAAAAAACACATTGTTAGTTTCAGGTGATTATACACTAATGAAAACATAATAATGTCTGAATTTATGCAAAGAGAAACTGGAACTTTGTCCTACAAGAGCTGCTTCATAACAACTTCCCATGTTTACATATTCATGCCCTGTGCTGGTTTAATGTAGATGTATAACCCATTGTTCAGTTTTTTAAAAAATAATTTAGAAATTTAGAAAATGGTTCACAGTATGAAGTTTGAGCAGTTCCATGAAGTGTATCGTAAGCAGAGATTGCTAATGTGTAACAAGACTGAATCTGTGTCCTCAGGTCTCTATGACTTATATGATGACAAAACCAATAAGCTTATCATCATGAGCATGCCCCTGGCTCATAAGAAGTCCACTGTGGTGTTCATCATGCCACACCATGTGGAAACTCTGGAGAGACTGGAGAAGCTGCTGACCAAGGAGCAGCTCGATAAGTGGATGGGCAAGATGCAGAAGACAGCAGTAGCAGTTTCTTTGCCCAAAGTCAGCATGGAAGTCAGTCACAACCTGCAGGTAAAAGACACGAAAAACGACAACACCTCTTTCTCGACTTCTACTTTAAGTCTTTCTTTGATATAAACTATAATACACCATTTTCTGCTGCCCTTTAGAAACACCTTGGGGAGTTGGGCCTGACAGAGGCTGTGGACAAATCCAAAGCTGACCTGTCCAACATCTCTGGGAAGAAGGACCTCTACCTGTCGAGCGTATTCCATGCCTCTGCCATGGAATGGGACACTGACGGAAACGAAATTGACACCAGTGTCTTCGGCACAGACAAGCTGAAAAACCCTAAACTGTTCTACGCTGACCACCCTTTTATCTTCCTGGTGAAGGACCAGAAGACTAACTCCATCCTGTTCATTGGCAGGATGGTCAGACCGAAGGGTGAAAAGATGAGAGATGAATTGTAACCATGTGTTGACCTTAACCATGTGTGGAAGTTAAATCCCTTTACTGTATGTGCGAGTGTATATTTTCTCCTGCATCATGCTGAGAGAAGTGGGAAGTGAAATTCATTAGTGCATTCCTTAACGTTACATGCCAGCAGCACACAATACATTCCACTACATGACTGAAGAGATGTGTTTAAACATTTTGCCCTAGTGAGCAAAGCATTGTGCACAGCTGTCATTTTTATCTTGAAGACTGCTTAATATAACTATGTGGCTTTTCTTTATGTATTGGCAGATCAAATTATGGACTGAAGACTTACATTAAGTATGATTTCCATGGTTCTCAGGAGAACCAGAGTACCTCTGTAACATCATCATTAGCACAGTCATTTCTGTTGTTAAGTCTTAACCATCTTTGTAAAAAGGTGTTCAACAATCTTATTTCTGGAGAGATTTCATGGTGCTTGCTGTTTAATTTAACAAATTAGATTTTAGCTCATCAATTATGGCTACATTTTATTGGTTAAGTCCAAGGATCTGCCTATTCTTTGCACTGCTTTCCACCCCAAGCACATTTTCTTAACCTAAGTGGCTGCGTTGCTTTTTATTGATCTACCCTGAATGCACTGGTAATACACTGGCAAACAAACCAAATTATGGCTGGTTCAATAAGAACTACCTTGATAACAATGTGTGCTCACACGGTTTAGCAATTACAACATATAACTGAGACTGTTACAAATTTCAGGTTTTTTGCAATAAAGTTCTGAAAGAAAACCTACAAGTGTCACTTTAATTTTAGATAATTGGTGCTGACATTTTTTTTGGTACAGGACTTGTGCTCGGTCATGCCACTTTGGCTCTTGGCCTATCTATTTGAAAATGTGTTCACAATTGCAGTTTAGCCTTGGGCAGTTCTGTTGTAGTCTGGCCTCCAGTGGGATTTTCCAGCTGAATAACACGAGAACATTCCAGTGAGGGAGATTGTGTTCCCTCCAGGACAGCTCTGCTTCAACAAGGAATATGATAGAGTTGCAATGTTATACACACTATATGGTAAACATAGTGTCTTAATTATTTAGACCCCAGCAAAATATTTGGGTTCATACACAGATGGGTCCTGCAGCTGTTGCAATGAGCAGTAATATCTAAACACTATTATCCTGCCACATGAATGCTTGCAGTAGGTCCACAATGAAAACTTTTACAAAACACGGTGAGTGATGGTTCATTTTTTAATGGAAAAAAAGGTCCAATAATATAATAAACCAATATAATTCATTTGGGAGAGGGGATGATTAAATAGGAGATTAGCACATAAAGATGAGAGAGTATTGTCATTATTTCACCACATTCTGGAAGCTTTAGTGTGTGTGTATGTGTGTGTGTGTGTGTGTTTAACACCACCTGGAGGACATCTGGGTGTATGACACAAAATGAATGTACACAAATTGCATGATTTATACAGTAATGTATCATAGGACATTTATCATTTATCATATATTTGCTTTCTTTGGCTGTGTGAGGCTAATACATGCAATAACACTGTCAGTCTTGGAGAACCGCAAGATGAATGTGCAATCTGAATAGTTACATTTAATTAAAATACTTAGAAAGCGTATGATAGACATGTTTATGAATGCAGGCCTCTATCATGCTTTTCATACAGTAAGATCTCTTTATGTTAAATGCTCTTTAATAATGACACCCTACTGTAGAATAAAAGAGGAGCTGCTCATATGGTGTGACGTTTACAGTCTTGTGTCTTACCTCCTTACAACGAAGCACTGTGTGCAGTTCATCAGTCAGCTGCCATCAGGGAGAAACAGGAGCACAGAGTGTGGAACTGATTCAGAGACAGAACTTGTCCAAAAGCCATCCTCCATTTTATAATTCAATAAGTTGACTGTATCTTTGGATCTTTTTGTTATAGCCCGTTATATTATCACTGATGTACATCCAGTCCTGCATGTGTCATCATCTTGACTGTACTGTGATGTTGTATGCTTGTTGTACAGTGTTCCTCTTTCTTTTTCTTTTTTGCCAGATGACAATTTTCAGTCAGATGATTGCTGATGTGGCAATAAAGTACTGAACTGAAACAGTTTGTTTAATTGGTTGCTTTGGTCTGCTGTACTGTAATGTATGCGAGAAAAGAACCACTAAGGCTGTGTGTGTGTGTGTGTGTGTGTGTGTGTGTGTGTGTGTGTGTGTGTGTGTGTGTGTATTTATTCACAGTTGTTCTA